>SNQJ01S0082933.1:0-15947 GCA_010110895.2 Picea sitchensis
TTCCCAGTGGCACCACTTTGTTCTGATTTTCTAACTTCAACTGAATAGGTGAATACCCTAATTTAGATTCTCCCATAGCTTCCCATATCTTCTTTGGAATAACATTGAATTCATAACCTAAGTCTAGTATGATATCTCCCATATTGAAATCTCCAATGTTTGCATTCAACCTAAATTCTCTTCTTGTTCTTCTATTCCTCCGAACCTAATTTACAGTGTTCACCCCCTCTTCCCCAACATTACACTTTTCTAACAGTTTCTGTAGTACTTGTAGAGATGAATTATCATTTAATATCTTAACACAAGATACCAAATTTTTTCTTAAGTTACTTAATTTCTATGAAGGCTTCTCTCTGTTGGTCTGATCAAACAAGGGAGGCATGTCATACATTGGTACATAATCTACTGGATTCGGTCTTGAGGTAGATACACTTTTCTCCTTCAAAATATCATGTATAGCTTCCTTGAATTTCTCTTTTTCTTTACGCGCATCAAATTTTTGCTCAGGTTTTGCATTCTTCCTTACCCACTGTTGTATATCTTGGTTTTGTCTTGCTGCATCATCGTCTATCTTAACTCCACCTCAGGTCACTATATGGATCTTCTTTTCGTCCTCTTCCTGTCTTCCATAGCAATCCATTGCACATTCTAATTATTTTGGTTTCTTTTTTCTTGTATTTTTATCAATAGTTTCAAATAGTATTCTATTTTGTGATATGCTGTGTGACAATACATACATGTCACAGGTGGTAATGGGAAATATCTTGCATAGTTCCCAGGCTTCTGACAGTTATGAGAAAATATTGGTCCTCGATCTTCTCCAAATCCTCTTCCTCTACGACCACCTCCTCTGTTACCCTAATTATCTCTACGTGGTGTGTTATATTGAGGTCCCTGATTATACTGTGATTTCACATTATTGTATTAAGGTTGTGCATTATATTGAGGTTGTCCTTGAAGCTGTTGTTCGTTATGCTACTGCATTTGTGCTACAAACTATGCGTGTTACCACATTGTGGCTGCTACGTAGGTTTTCCTGTTATGTGCTCAACTTGTACCCTATATGTATCTAAAATCCTTTCTTTCATCATTTCTAGAGTTCTACAGTCTTTGTCTTCATATCCCATTGGCTTACAAAAATAACAAAAAGTTCTCTTCGGAATTATCTGATACTTCTGCATCATGGGACAATGATAAGGATCATGTCCATGTACTTTACATATCTCACACCACGGTCCTCCTAAATATAAAGGGCTTGGAATCCCCACTCCTATATATTGCACAAATAGTGGAAATCCATTCTTGTGATGGCCTTTTGTCCTACACATTGTACACCATACATCTTTTTTTTCCTTACCTTTATTATGATTCAATTGAAATGTTAAGTTCTTCAAATCTTGTCAGAGCTCTTCCACAACTGGATTTGTATACTTACACTGATTTTCCTCTAACTGCAAGGCTTCTTGTAGAGCCTCACCCTAGGTCTGGAATTTCTATTGTCTCAAAGGATACTTCAAGTGTGGCAACAAAGAATTAACAAACAAATGCCTATGCTTCATATCAATAATAGTGTAATTAAACTTACCCTTTAGCCTCTTCAGATTTTGGTTCACTTCCCAGTCTGATTCTCCTAGTTTCTTCTTCATCTCTATCATTTAATTCATAAATTGATCTTCTAAGCTTGATTTATGAAATTCATTAATTAAATGTCTCTTCACCTCTGCAATAGTTGTAGGTGCTCTTGTTGGCTTATTTACTTCGAGACCCATGTACCAATCTAGTGTGTGGTATCTGAAAGAAATTTCCAACTACGTGACCTTTTCATATTCATCTGCAATCTGCTTTTCTACCCATATCTTCCCACAAATGAACAAATCCTTTTCTAGATCATCTGACTTGTCCCCTCAGAACTTTGGTAACCTAATAGTTGGATCTTGTCCTGCCATAGTGAAATTTGTTGAACTACCACCTCCTCCCTATGTAGATACTTGAATTCTACTTGTTGAATTACTTCTATTTGAATTAGAACATCGTCCAAAAATTCTTCTACCACTAATTACTTGATGGTTTACCAATTTTTTTTCTTCAGTTGTCTTATTCACACATGGGGTTGTGGGTTCCACACTAATTTGGATATGGAATGGAGAGCCTTCTTTTGTATCGGACCTATGACCTATTTATTTCCACTCATTTGTGGCACACAAGATATCCTCAATCTTCCCCGTGGCACGAATATACTCTACCTCTTCCTCATCACTGTCTAATCCCTCTCGCTTGTCTACTTCCCTCTTCTTACTGTTCATACTATATTGGTAGTGTCATCTGATGCACACCACACCTGCTTTATTTATGATCCCCGAGCTCTATTCATCATACATCATGATAAGATCCATTTTTTCCTTCTTCTGGCTACTCTCAGTAGCCTTCTCCATATCTCAGATCTTCCTTAGTGCTTCCTTGAGTTTCCCCATGCATGCAGAGTGATTTAGATGTATGATTCCATGGTCATCACACCTTTAGCGTGTAATAATATCTTGATCAACGTGTAAAGTGACTTGATGTACCTCCCTCTTGGTCCCTTCAAGAAATCTTTCTCTGCAGTAGTATATGACTCCATTGTATCTACTACGAATTCAATAATAAACCCTTCAATAATATTGTCTAACCATAAATCTATTACACACGTGAATTTATTATTATCCCTTTCTAACTGTGCAATATCCTGAGCATTCCACTCAACTGGTCTAATATGATTCAGGGGATGGTATCCTTCAACCTTTATATCCACTCTTGCAATAACTCTAGGAAATAACAGAAAAATGCTTCATGCAAATTAGTAAACAAATACCTCTGTAGATACTGGCGCGGTGTATACCTAGAACCCTCATTATCTTTCTACATGAAATCCAACTTCTTTGTATCCAACCATCTTCCAATTTATTGCTTCATAGGATTCCATGGCCTAAATATCCCTTTTTACCACTCCATATTCTTCACCAAACCCCTTCTCGTCTATTCTTCTGAGTTCCAACTAACAATCGAACCATTTTTTGGATGTATGGGTTGACTCGGGTTCTACCTTAATTTTCCAAAAAAACCCGTTTCACCATCATCCCTTCTAGTAAACCAAAAGGCTACACCACGCATAGAGTGCATAGGGAAGTCTCACCTGAGATGGCTTATGGGTGATTGCAGGACGTAGATGTATGCAATCACGGAAGGGGTTGGGGATGTTCCTTTTACTTCAATTTCTACTTTAACATGTATTCTACTATAATATTCATTAGTTCTATTATTTCATTCATTCATAATATTCATTATTCATACATATTCTATTACACACTGTAATTAAAATCATTCATTCATCTAACCATTCAACCATAATTGTAGAAATAACAAAATCATTCATACACATTGCAACAGAAGGTTTTATCATGGTTCACCCCCCCTGGGGCTATGTCCACAAAGATCTTCTTATTATTTCTTGTTCTTCATCAAACCAATGTTGCACAGATTACATAATAGAATAGTAGTGAGTAGTGAGGTGGACCAGTGTCGCACCAAGCTCCACAAATTGTGACCTGACCCTTAGCTACATTTCAATATTGATTTCATCTGACCTCCACAACTCTCAAAAATCCAAAACTCAAACTCAAAAGGGTTCTTCAAAAGTAATTTCTCCTTCTCAACAAGAACACCGAAAAGATAAAGATGAAATATTAATATGCCTCAACCTACCTCATACATATTCTATTTATACTACAAAATGGGTTAAAAGCCCTTACAATATATTCCAAAACCCTAACCCTAACATGTCTAGGTTTGTCCACATATGCGCCAAATTTCCACAAATCCTGTTGCATGTTGATTTTCCTCAAAACATGGCTATCTTTCCTTTTTGGTCCAATTTTCCTCATTTGTTGCGTTGTTCTCATTCTTTGCTCCAAACTTGACTTTTCTCCCAAAATAGGCCTGCACCAACATAATGAACTGTTCTAGGGACCAGGTACTACCAAAGGATCAAATAATTATAAGTTAGGTTTCATTTTTTATACAAGCTTGAAACTATAAACTATGCTTGAGGCCCTCTGTTTCAATTTTTAATGAGCTTGACACAAAAATGTGAACTCTGCTCGAACTTGGTTTTATTTTTTAATGAGCTTGAAATAAATAAATAAACTATGCTCAAATACCTCTACTTGATCATGGCTTCCAAGAGGACAATTCAAGGGACAAACCTCAGTCATGGATTCTAAGACTAGATCTCTGCTAGATGGACGATCCACGCTCTGTAAGGAATAATTGTCAAGGGCCACGATAGGGATAGGGATATAAGGCTCTAATATCCTTATCGAAGAGATCACCATGTCAACTAACATATCTAAATAATAATAAGGGAGATATTCCTTCTCGTTCAGAGTTGAATGCACGGGATAGATTGCCACATAATTGACCTATGGCGGGGCCGATGTTGTCGAAGATAAGGACCCTTCAAGAATTCAGATGGTTGGCCTTCATATGAGGTCCAATGAATGAAAGTTTTTCAATGGTCACTATGTTTCCATTGTGAGGGAAACACATCAAACGAAAGACTATGGACAAAAAAAATTTCATAGCATAAACATAGTCTCACCTGAGGAGAAAATTAAAATCCAAGGGGTCATGTAATATCATCACATCAATAAATATAGTTTTCCCTCACAAAGTAAAAAGAAACCGAGTAATGATCCCTAAAGGTTGAATATCCCTTAGGTTAAAATCCAACAGATTCTGAGTCACCGACGCAAGTAGAGGACAACCTAAATCTTGGGAAGCAATGGAGGAAAAAATACTAACAGATGCACTCTCATCGACAATATTTTGAAGAATGTCCCTACCACAAACCTAAAAAATTATTTGGAAAGGTATATAGGAAGTTAGACGGGATTTCAACTGTGCACCCCAATCTAAAATAATGGCCTCATTACTCAAAGGGGGTTCTGTTGGGACGAGTGAAGTGCCCCATAGTCAAGAAGAATCTGTAGAAATAGGAAATACCTGAGAGAAATCCTCACTCTTCAAAGGAGGAGTGGGATCAACCAAGGGTGGTATTTGATCGACCACTTTAACTTCACTCTCCAAGGGGAGAGTGGGATCGATCGAAGTTGAAATCAGACCGATCACTTTATCGATCGACTCAACTGATGATTGAATTGGATGGACCACCTGATCAACCAGATTGACCATTTCATCAACAAATGGCGGGTTGAAAGATGAAATTTGTTGTTGGACATCATCACTATTTTTGAATAGATATGAAGCTTCATCCATGCAAGGACAAAGATAGGTGTGGTGTATCTCCTTACATAGAAAGCAAGGAAATTGGACTTTACCATTCTTACTTCCAACCTGATTATCACTAGTTGATGGTTTTTCACCAACATGACATGAAGTATCTGACAACATAGGTTAATGACCTTGAGACCATACTTCTACAACTTTGGGAATACCAAGGAAATATTTGAGAATGTGGTTACCCTTACAAAGCCTGCAAGGGAATTTGGGTTTGCGATGTGTCTTGGTGGACTTGTCACCATTATCAACACTCCCAACATGATGAATAGTAGTTGGTTGATCACTTCCACCATGTACCGTAGTGGTTGGAAGTCCCCCCCCCTATATTATTTTTCTTCTTCTTAATATTCCTTTTCTTCTTCTTCTAATCTACCCGGTTACTAGCTGTAAATATTTCACCAGGTAAGGAGAAAGAACGGGAAGAAGAACCTACAGGCAAAGAAGGCATAGGATCAATATGATGTTGATGGTATTGGGGTGGAGTTCTTATGAACGAAGCACTAGGATCATTAACGTTCATTGTAGTGGAAAAAAACCAGGCAGGTAACCCAATAGTGAGTCCAGGAAGAGTCAAAGAGGTGATATAAGGAGGACCAACATGTCCCATAGAAGGAGAAACAATAAGTAACTTGGGAAAAGGGGTTCCTTCAGCAGTAGTTCCAGAAAATGACTCCATAGACACAAACTCAACCCTAAGGTTTTCTAGAAAAAAACAAATAGCACACGCTAAAACATCTAGGAAGCGAACCAAACAAACAAAACTTTTCATAGTGAAGTGCTAGTTGGTGATGATATCCAACATTGTAGGAACAAAGTAAGAAGGGGATGGGATAGAGTGGGTGGATCAATTAAATTTGGATACCTTCTTAACAGGCTTACAACTTGGTGCAAGTTCCTTCATGGTCTATCCATGGGTTACCCTCCAAGGAGCCCGAGTGAGTTTGACCAGTGTCTGACCTAGGTACAACAAAGACTCCCCTTTTCCATGACCTAGTGTATGAAAGATAAATATAAAGGTCACTAAGTTTACCAACTCGCACTAAACCTCTGGGTGGGTACAATTGACATTCGGGTCCGAACATATGGGAAAGATATCAAGTCCGAAGCTCTTCAAGAGAACTGAAGACAAGTGGACCGGTAAGACTCTAGAGGACCTCGAACGGACTCATACTTCATGAAGCACTGAGAGAAAATGAAACCAATGGTTTATTAATAAAAAAACTCATTATACGCTTGTTCCTCTATGATTGATTGAGCCTGGGAGGGGTAATCTTCACTGCTCTCCCACACGTGACCTCGTGTTTAGCCCTTGTGTGAGAGGTGGTTTCCGTCTATGCTTAAATAAAAAATGGATTTCCACTTCCTATCACAAGAATCTATGTTTGTTTGTGGATTTGGAAATTTATTCTCATCACTTATTCCAAATCCCCACACTTTAGGCTAATGCAAGTTTGCAAATGCCTAGAAAGAAAATATTTCTAGATGGATTTTAATTAGCTTATTGATTATTAGGTTGTTGTTTACTCAAGGGTATGGAAGAGAAACTGATGATGTTCATGAATTAAAATCCAAAAGAGTGCAATGAAATTATATGGAAAGCTTATGTTCGATGAACTCTATCTATGGAAAGGAGAAGTGTTGTTTTCCATTCCCAAATGCATAAACCCAATGCAATTTACGACAAAAAAATTTGAATGCAATAAATTTCTATTCGTTTGATTATAAATGCAATGAATTGAAATCAAATGAAAGTTCTTTATACTTCTTTACTTTCAAATAAATAATCTGATGCATATACAAAGGCATACAAAGTAAAAATATCAAACAAGAAATGCACTCAAAGAAGTGACATGACTCAAAGAATGCAAACAATGAAAGAGAGGAAGAGGAGATCACTCAACAATCCTTAAATATGAACAACAAGAAAGAATAATTCAAGCTATGTTGTGGTAAGCAAAAGGATCTCAAACATTAAAATAAGCAAGATTTTCTAAATAATATTGAACAAAAACTAAAGACCAAACAAACCTTTGCAGAATCTTCTAATCGATCAGATAATCGAAAGATCACAAGACAAAGACCAAGCAAGGTGGAACAATCTCGCAATGTAGAAGAGGCTTGCAAGATCATAAAAGGTAAATAAGAGTGATAAACATCAAATCCTAAATCCAAACAAAATTAAAGATATTCAAGAGTCTCTGGGAAAAAACCGTCAAAATTAGACTAAGAAGGAGCAAGAAAAAGGAGGCAAAAAGGCCAAAACAGAGGGAATGGCGCCCCTATTCTCAAGATTACAGAGAGCTAGTTAGGGGAATGACAATATGTAGGAGGCTCTACGGGGGGTGCTAGTTAGCTAATAGTGCCCTCTGGTAGTCTTCTAGGGAGTGCCAATGGGGCAAGTGGTGTTGGATTACTGAGAGGGGGGGTGAACCATTAATAGCATAATTATAATCCTTTTTCTTCAAATGCTATATCAATGTAGAATTATTATGAAATAATGAGAAGTAAAAAATAAACAATCACACACATACACAGTACACTAGTGTTTTACGTGGAAACCCAAATCGGGAGAAAACCACATAATGCTTTTTCCTATATGTCTTGAAGAATTACATTCATTGGAAGCACCAACTTCCTTTGTTTTCTAGCTGCAACTAGAAGGAGGCTCCAACCCCCTAGTTTCTCAGGCTACAACCTGAGGGAATCTCCAACTCCCCAATTCTCTAGCTACAACTAGAAGGAGGCTGCAACCCCCAATGTTCTCTGACTACAACCGGAAGGTGGATACAACCACCTTTCCTTGCCCCGTCCTGCCACCTTGAAGTATAAGTAGAATTATGGAACCACTGTCACACTATCACTGTGAGATATACCGTTGTAAACCTGTACCAATAAATCTGAACCATGAATCAGCCATGCATCAACTTGTACCTCAACCTGTAATCAACCTATACCATAAACAAGTGCATCAACCATGCACCAATCTGTAATCAACCTGTACCATAAACAAGTGCATCCAACCATGTACCAAATTGTCTTTACAATCATGTGTCAACTACTCATCAACTATGACTCATCAATATGTACCAACATCATCAACTATACACTTACCTCATGTATGTGTGCCAACCCATCAACTACTTGTCTCAAACCATGTACTCAACATGTACCACAACCAAAATCCCTCATCAATTTCATCATCCAAATCTGATTTTTTTAGCTATGTAATAGACCTGGGTGTATATGATCACATTCACACAAACTATGCTTTAAAACAAAGGGAGATAGCATTTTCATCAAACTTTTCTTTAGTCTCATGCCCAGTTTTGGATTAGATCCAACAACCCTAGCTGAAGTAATCATAACTTTGAACTTGTAATGTATAAAAGATATGAGCTTATTCAAAATGTTCTTAAGTTATGGACAATGCAATGATTCCTCCATGTTTTCCTTTACTTGGAACCTCTCAGGAAAGGAGTTATAGCAAAATATGGCATACCTTGCTTTGGTGCAGTATTCTAGAGAGTGACCTTGAAGAGCATGCCCCACACCAAATATTTGATAAAATTATATGAAACTATTACAAACATACCAGGAAGGTACCCTAACCAAAACATTTTGTCTCACTAAATTTGGATCTGTTATGAATAAGTTATGGCGTTTTTACCCTAAAACACTTGTTTTAGACTAATTTTGGGACTAGCATACAAACCCTATTTTTCCACGGGGTGTAACTCCCAAATACAGCTTGATACAAGTTGAATTTTGTTTTGAATACTTGGATATGGTTTCTCACTTTCATATCAATTTCATAGTATACATCATTATATAAAAATGTTATAACGAAAATGGTGAGATGACAACGTGAATAACATACCTTAGAAAAAACCATCAAAATAATTTATCCTTCCCTTGCGACAGCCTTCTTTCTTCACCTTCCTCGAATTCTGGTTTAGATATCCTTGGTTACCTTAGAACATATATATATTCAATATTCTCAAGTGTCATTCAAGTGGAGAGCCTTGCCTCTTATTTATACTCTCAAGTAGCTTCATAAAAACATCTTCTGGAGTCACTTGGCCCACTTTCCTTATTTTAGGGTTGGGTTCACTTCTAATTTCTCCATTAAATTTATTATTGGAAATAATTTATTTTTGTATTCACTGAATTACATAATACACTCCATCCCCTTCACTTTATTATTTACCTTTTAAAATCTCTTAAACCACTTTAACTACTTTGACCTTTTTGGGGCTTCTAGATGACATCACGAGGGGTCCTCAACCCATTAGACCATAACTCTCAAACCATGAGGAGTTATGTGATGTTCTATACCACCAAATGGCATGACATGTATACTATCCATATAGAATAATATTGTTTGAAAATATATCATAGCGCCCTTCACCATTACCCATCAAACAAACTTGGGTCCATTACCCAAACACAGGGTCTCAACTTCTCATGGCCATAACTCTCTAGCAGGTGTGAGGAGTGTGGCGGCGTTCCACATACCCAACTTGTAAATGGAAATGAAAAGCACTATCCATCTAGGATATTTTACCTGAAAAATCCACTTTCCTTCATCTCATTTATTCCACAAATTCAAGCATGGGTTCTCTTACTCCACAAAGCATCTTCCCATGAGGGTCTTCACCATAAGGACCACTTTAGAGTTCATCCCATGTTACTTCTTATCAACCATGACAAAACAATAATGAGTTATATTTACATAAAATATTGGGTCCAGTACCCAAACCTTTGTGCTATGGGTCTTTCTTCAGGTTGACATCAATGACAAACCAACCTTAATCCAACAATCTCCCCCTTTGGCATTGATGGCAACACTACGATGAAATACTAAATCTTAATACTCATGCCTCCCCCTAGAACCATGCCTTTTTTTCCTACGCATCGATAAATATGCTTCCCCGGAACCATGCTTCTATCCTCTGCATCGATAAATCCTCTCCCCCCTTTGTCATCAATGGCAAGGTATCTCCATCGGGGTTGCTCCCCTAACGGTGTCCCTCTTGCGGATTGCTTCCCTGTGTACATCTAAGACATATAAGATAGAAGCATTCAAAAGCATTCATTTTGAATTAGAAATAACTCAAGTCTTTGGTAGAGATATTCAAAGGCTTCCATGGAAGTGGTTTTTTGTGAATCTCGCCACTTGTTCTTTGTTCCCACATACTCAACTCGATGTTCTTTTCTGCTTGACCTGTTCTCATAGAAAGTGATACTTGATTGGAATGTGCTTAGATCTTGGAGTGCATCCCCGCGGTGTTTCGAGATATTGATGGCACTTGGATTATCACAATATATTGGAATAGAATCATCATACTCAACCCTATATATGTCAAAGAGTTTGTTTCATCCAAAGAACTTTGTGTACAACATGATCTTCTGGCGCAATATACTACCTTTTCGGTATGAATGAGAATCACAGGATTGTATTTTTCTTAGCCATGATACCAAAATCTCACCTAAGTAGAATGATGCTCAGCGGTGCCATTCGATCATCAATACAACCTTCCAATGCGCATCTATGTAGGAAATGAAGTGATGGATCTTTTCTTTTGGATACCATAATCCAAACTCTTTTTGTTCCTTTGAGATATCGAGATCCCTCTTTATTCTTAATACATGTGATTCCTTTGGTCTTTGCTTGAAATCATGCCACTTTGTCCAAGTTCACCGCATTACATGCAGTGCGGATACTATCACGTATAGTGGGTTATACAATCATTGACCTATGTTTCCTCTAATCTTTGGATTTTTAATCATCATCTTTGCTCAACTTACAATGGTTTTCATGGGAGTGATAGCGGTTTGCAATCTTCCATTTCGAACCTCGATTAGCATTTCTCGATATACTTGGTTTGAGGAAATAAAAATTCCTTGGTTGCTTTGGCTGTCGAGAGTCCCATGAAATTATATGGTTCTCAAGTAATGACATTTCAAATTCGTGCTGCCCAACTGCGAATTTAGAAGCAGCCTGTCATCATCGCTACCAAAATAATATCATCAACATAAACATCCAATTAATAAAATATTACCTTGACTTACCTTGATGTAGAGGTTATTGTCTTCACTTCATTTTAAGACCACGCCTTCTGAGAATACTTATCGGTCACGGGTACCATGCTCTTGGAGCCTATTTTAGAGCATACAAGAACTTCTTTAATTTACACACATAGTCCTATGTTCTCTTACAAAGGCGTAATCCTTCTGGTTGAGCAATGTAGACTTCTTCTTCAAAGTTCCCCATTCATAAAGAAGTTGATTTTTACATCAGCGTATTATACTTTAACATTTTGGAGCATGCATAAGATAAAATCAAGCGAATTGCTTCCATTCTGGTAGTTGGGGCAAATGTCTCTTCAAGTCGATTCCTTCAATCTATGCATATCCTTTACATACCAATCTAGCTTTGTTCCTTGTAACATGTCCATATTCGATCAATTTATTCTTGAAAACCAATTTTGTGCAGATCCATTCTTTTCTTTGGTCTTGGAACCAATTCCCAAGTGTCATTTTCTCTATTTGATCCAATTCTTCATCCATGGCCTTATTCCAAAGGGTGTTCATCCTTCGGCTTCTTACAAAAAGCCAGGTTTGGACCAATTGTAGATAATAGTGATAGGTGTGTTTGTTCTGATTAATGGATTCTTCTTCCTAGTCTCAATTACCGCATCTTTGTTTCCAATAATCGATCTGAAGGATGATTCTTACGTACTTTCGTTTGCTAGGTGTCTTTGGAGATACTTGTTGGACTTACTCTTCTATACGGATTCTCTTCGTATTCATCTTCCTCTTCTTCTTTTCATCATCTTCTTCAAAAGTTGTTTCATTGATTTGTTTCTTCTTCTTTTGATTACAGTGCTTGTTTCATCAATTGATACGTTGGTAGCTTTCCACAACTTTGTTTAATCTTAGATTGTAACACTTGTATGATTTCCTTGTACTTGAGTAACCAATAAATATTCATTTGTCCCACCACAGAGTCAAACTTTCCCATTCTTCCATCTTCTCTTTTGATGTAGCATTTGCTTCAAAAGCTCTGAAGTGCTTCACATTTCTTTGGTCTTCCTTTCCATAGCTCATAGGGAGTTTTTTTTTTTTTTTTTTTTTTTTTTTTTTTTTTTTTTTTTTTAATTTGAAATGTTGTATGCACTACCTACGTCCAAAAATATCTATCAACTTTGAATCCATTATCATTGTTCGATCCATTTCTTGTCTTGTCTTGTTCTTTCTTTCAACAACTCCATTCATTTGAGGTGTCACTGGCGATGATGAATTTACTTTTTATTCCATGATTACTTTATGATGAGATCCATAAATTCCTTTGAGGTGAATTCTCCTCCATTATCCTATCTTAAGCATTTGATTCTTGAGATCCATGTCATTTTCAACCATTTTCTTGTAGATCTTGAAATTTTCAAAAAGCTTGATTTGTTCTTGAGAAAGCAAAGCTACTTGATCATTCTTGTATAATCGTAATATGTATAAAAATTATCTCACCTTTTAAAGCCTTTTGTTGTAGTTGGTCCAACTAGATCGATTATGCACAATTTCTAGTGGTTTTATTGTTGAATATTCCTTTGATTTGAACTGGTCTTTGTTTTGCTTTCCTTGTTGGCAATGATTGCATAAAGTGTTGGTTGGTTTTAGTGATCTAGGGCATTTCTCTAAATGCTTCTCTTTTCTGACTTTGACAAGGGTTATCAAAATCATGTGGCCCATTCTTCCTATTGCCTATGGCAACTTTCATCTTCCTTTCCCTAGACAACACTTTCATTTCCAATTTCTCTTAACATATATGTTGCTTGAAGTTATTGCGGTTGTTGCAATCAATTTTCCCAGACCTTCATTTCTTATCTCACACTTTATTGAATCGAAAGTAACTTTGAACTTGGTCACACATTTTGACTCACACTTAAAAGATTATGTTTCTTATCTTCTACTAGTAGAACATTTTACGCCTTTTCATTCTTGTTCCCAATTGAGGGTATTTCCTTTTCAATGATTTTGGATGTATCCATCATTTCAAAAGGAGGAGACTAATCATCTCTTTCCTTTCGTAATGTAAGAAAATTGTCTCTATCACGTCGTATTGTTTTGAACATCCACTTGTCAACATACCAATACGTTTCTTAGTTGTTATAGAAATTGTGCATTCTTCATTTGCTATGCGATCTTGCTTTCTTATCCATGTCATTTCGAGGTTCTTGTTTGTGACTCGTTGAGGTTCTTTAGGAGGGACTGTCATCCGGTAATTTTTGGCCATGTGTCCAAAATTGTTACATTTAGCACATTCCCTTAGGTCTCAAGGATTCAAACTGTTGTAACTTATTCTGCGGCGTGTTTTACTAGATCTTATTGAATAACCTCTTTTGTGTATGGCTCTCAAAGTGGTTATTGTTCATGTTTTTAGCTCTACATAATATACAACTTTATGCCCAAAACTATTACAAGCATAACACTTAAACCCAGTATAGTTTGATGCACGGTAGTTAGAGATATTATAGGGAGGTTCTCTTAGCAAGATCCTTCTTCTTCTTGAGACTGTCTATCTATTGTTGATTTTGAAATTTGAATCTTCGGTGGAGGTGTCCACAGCAATCTTCCTTGTATCTTTTTATCCCCTTTGATTGTTTACGCATGGCGCTTTTTGGTTTTTTCTTGCTCTGTTGTTTTGGATCTTGATCCCTTTTACTGTACGATTGTATCTAGTGTTCTGAGACTTGTCAAGATAAGATTTTTTGACCTAAATAATGTCATCATAACTTTTGAGCTAATGCATTTTCTTGCCCCGAAGATCCTTTGTTAGTGTGACAATTTTTTCTTCCAGCCTTTCTTAGTGTGACAATCTCTGCTTCCAGGTTTCCAATGATCCTGTCCTTTCCTTCTAGCTATTCTTTGAGTGCTTCTTCAATTCTTTTATATTCTTCTATTTGAACCTTCAATTTTGTGATCATTTGTTCTAGTTCTTGAGTGTCCTTTTTCTTATCTAGTTATGCTGGTAGTTTCTTGTTTTTCTTCTTTTCTCTTCTGATAACTTCTATGGCACTCATTAATTCTTCTCGGAAGTCAACTTATGCCTCTTCAATTTCTTCTTCATATTCTTCTTCATATTCTTTTTTGGAGTCTTCATTATTAGAGTCTTCTACTACCATGAATAAAACTCTCTCTGTTTCATTGTCATTGACTTCATCTTCATCTGATGATGAGATGTATTCTTTGATGAAAAAGTTTTTCTTGAAAAATTTCTTTGTAGTTCTTTTACCATTATAGGTTTGTCTGCCTTTTAAGTAACCTTCTTCATTTCTCTTTTTCTTATGAGGACATTTGTTAGCAAAATTACCAATACCATCACAATTAAAAAAAATTAAAGGAAGCTTACCTCTATACCTACCATTAGTTCCCTTGTTCAGTCTTTTGATGAAGTTGGCCACTTCTTCATCATCTTCCGAGACGTTGTTACTACTGCCATATTCTTGTTGTTCCTTTTTCTTTTTCTTTGATCTTTTGGATGATTTGAAGGCTACTTCTTATACATCTGGATTTTCCTGTTCAGTTCTCATCTCATATGCTGTGAATATTTCATGCAGTTCGTCCATGCTTATTGAGTTTAGATCCGATCTTTCTTCTAGTGCTGATATCTTAGGGTTGAATCTCATAGGAAGATATCTTAGTACCTTTTGAACAATTATAGATTCTTTGATTTCTTCTCCCACTCCTATGATTGCATTCACTGTTTCATCGACTCATAAGAAGTAGGTTGCGATATCTTCATCTTCCTTCATTTTTAGTTGTTCAAACCGACCTTTGTAAGTTTGAAGATTTGCTGCTTTGACTTTTGAATCTCCTTCATAAATATTTCGAAGCTTGTCCCAAATCTCTTTAGCAGATTTACAATGTACAACTTTGGTGAATACCATATCAGTGAGACCATTCAAAAGTGCATTTATGGCTTTGGAATTATTCTCACCGAGTTTCACTGCTTTGTCATTTGTTGGTGGAACTGCGGGTGCTGTGTATCCATCTACAATTGATTGCCAAACTTGAAATCTCTGTGCCTGTATATATGCCTTCATCCTTATGCTCCAAAAAGCATACTTTTGTCCATCAAACTGTGCTATTCCATTTTTATACGAGTTGGTACTCTCCATGATCTACCTTCAGTGGTTAAACCAATTTCTGAAGGAACCTGCTCTGATTCCAATTGTTGTATTACTGAGAGGGGGGGTGCATAAGTAATAGCGTAATTATAATCTTTTTTCTTCAAATTTTATATCAATGTAGAATCATTATACAATAATGAGCAGTAAGAAATAAACAATCACACACATACACAATACACCATTGTTTTATGTGGAAACCCAAATCGGGAGAAAACCATAGAATGCTTTTTCTTATATGTCTTGAAGAATTACATTCATTGGAAGCACCAACTTCCCTTATTTTCAGGCTGCAACCGGAAGAAGGCTCCAACCCCCTAGTTTCTCAGGCTACAACCTGAGGGAAGCTCCAACTCCCCAATTCTCTAGCTACAACCAGAAGGAGGCTACACCCCCCAATGTTCTCTGATTACAACCGGAAGGTGG
>SNQJ01S0082933.1:21853-43259 GCA_010110895.2 Picea sitchensis
TTTAAGGATTGTTGAGTGATCTCCTCTTCCTCTCTTTCATTGTTTGCATTCTTTGAGTCATGTCACTTCTTTGAGTGCATTTCTTGTTTGATATTTTTACTTTGTATGCCTTTGTATATGCATCAGATTATTTATTTGAAAGTAAAGAAGTATAAAGAACTTTCATTTGATTTCAATTCATTGCATTTATAATCAAACGAATAGAAATTTATTGCATTCAAATTTTTTTGTCGTAAATTGCATTGGGTTTATGCATTTGGGAATGGAAAACAACACTTCTCCTTTCCATAGATAGAGTTCATCGAACATAAGCTTTCCATATAATTTCATTGCACTCTTTTGGATTTTAATTCATGAACATCATCAGTTTCTCTTCCATACCCTTGAGTAAACAACAACCTAATAATCAATAAGCTAATTAAAATCCATCTAGAAATATTTTCTTTCTAGGCATTTGCAAACTTGCATTAGCCTAAAGTGTGGGGATTTGGAATAAGTGATGAGAATAAATTTCCAAATCCACAAACAAACATAGATTCTTGTGATAGGAAGTGGAAATCCATTTTTTATTTAAGCATAGACGGAAACCACCTCTCACACAAGGGCTAAACACGAGGTCACGTGTGGGAGAGCAGTGAAGATTACCCCTCCCAGGCTCAATCAATCATAGAGGAACAAGCGTATAATGAGTTTTTTTATTAATAAACCATTGGTTTCATTTTCTCTCAGTGCTTCATGAAGTATGAGTCCGTTCGAGGTCCTCTAGAGTCTTACCGGTCCACTTGTCTTCAGTTCTCTTGAAGAGCTTCGGACTTGATATCTTTCCCATATGTTCGGACCCGAATGTCAATTGTACCCACCCAGAGGTTTAGTGCGAGTTGGTAAACTTAGTGACCTTTATATTTATCTTTCATACACTAGGTCATGGAAAAGGGGAGTCTTTGTTGTACCTAGGTCAGACACTGGTCAAACTCACTCGGGCTCCTTGGAGGGTAACCCATGGATAGACCATGAAGGAACTTGCACCAAGTTGTAAGCCTGTTAAGAAGGTATCCAAATTTAATTGATCCACCCACTCTATCCCATCCCCTTCTTACTTTGTTCCTACAATGTTGGATATCATCACCAACTAGCACTTCACTATGAAAAGTTTTGTTTGTTTGGTTCGCTTCCTAGATGTTTTAGCGTGTGCTATTTGTTTTTTTCTAGAAAACCTTAGGGTTGAGTTTGTGTCTATGGAGTCATTTTCTGGAACTACTGCTGAAGGAACCCCTTTTCCCAAGTTACTTATTGTTTCTCCTTCTATGGGACATGTTGGTCCTCCTTATATCACCTCTTTGACTCTTCCTGGACTCACTATTGGGTTACCTGCCTGGTTTTTTTCCACTACAATGAACGTTAATGATCCTAGTGCTTCGTTCATAAGAACTCCACCCCAATACCATCAACATCATATTGATCCTATGCCTTCTTTGCCTGTAGGTTCTTCTTCCCGTTCTTTCTCCTTACCTGGTGAAATATTTACAGCTAGTAACCGGGTAGATTAGAAGAAGAAGAAAAGGAATATTAAGAAGAAGAAAAATAATATAGGGGGGGGGACTTCCAACCACTACGGTACATGGTGGAAGTGATCAACCAACTACTATTCATCATGTTGGGAGTGTTGATAATGGTGACAAGTCCACCAAGACACATCGCAAACCCAAATTCCCTTGCAGGCTTTGTAAGGGTAACCACATTCTCAAATATTTCCTTGGTATTCCCAAAGTTGTAGAAGTATGGTCTCAAGGTCATTAACCTATGTTGTCAGATACTTCATGTCATGTTGGTGAAAAACCATCAACTAGTGATAATCAGGTTGGAAGTAAGAATGGTAAAGTCCAATTTCCTTGCTTTCTATGTAAGGAGATACACCACACCTATCTTTGTCCTTGCATGGATGAAGCTTCATATCTATTCAAAAATAGTGATGATGTCCAACAACAAATTTCATCTTTCAACCCGCCATTTGTTGATGAAATGGTCAATCTGGTTGATCAGGTGGTCCATCCAATTCAATCATCAGTTGAGTCGATCGATAAAGTGATCGGTCTGATTTCAACTTCGATCGATCCCACTCTCCCCTTGGAGAGTGAAGTTAAAGTGGTCGATCAAATACCACCCTTGGTTGATCCCACTCCTCCTTTGAAGAGTGAGGATTTCTCTCAGGTATTTCCTATTTCTACAGATTCTTCTTGACTATGGGGCACTTCACTCGTCCCAACAGAACCCCCTTTGAGTAATGAGGCCATTATTTTAGATTGGGGTGCACAGTTGAAATCCCGTCTAACTTCCTATATACCTTTCCAAATAATTTTTTAGGTTTGTGGTAGGGACATTCTTCAAAATATTGTCGATGAGAGTGCATCTGTTAGTATTTTTTCCTCCATTGCTTCCCAAGATTTAGGTTGTCCTCTACTTGCGTCGGTGACTCAGAATCTGTTGGATTTTAACCTAAGGGATATTCAACCTTTAGGGATCATTACTCGGTTTCTTTTTACTTTGTGAGGGAAAACTATATTTATTGATGTGATGATATTACATGACCCCTTGGATTTTAATTTTCTCCTCAGGTGAGACTATGTTTATGCTATGAAATTTTTTTTGTCCATAGTCTTTCGTTTGATGTGTTTCCCTCACAATGGAAACATAGTGACCATTGAAAAACTTTCATTCATTGGACCTCATATGAAGGCCAACCATCTGAATTCTTGAAGGGTCCTTATCTTCGACAACATCGGCCCCGCCATAGGTCAATTATGTGGCAATCTATCCCGTGCATTCAACTCTGAACGAGAAGGAATATCTCCCTTATTATTATTTAGATATGTTAGTTGACATGGTGATCTCTTCGATAAGGATATTAGAGCCTTATATCCCTATCCCTATCGTGGCCCTTGACAATTATTCCTTACAGAGCGTGGATCGTCCATCTAGCAGAGATCTAGTCTTAGAATCCATGACTGAGGTTTGTCCCTTGAATTGTCCTCTTGGAAGCCATGATCAAGTAGAGGTATTTGAGCATAGTTTATTTATTTATTTCAAGCTCATTAAAAAATAAAACCAAGTTCGAGCAGAGTTCACATTTTTGTGTCAAGCTCATTAAAAATTGAAACAGAGGGCCTCAAGCATAGTTTATAGTTTCAAGCTTGTATAAAAAATGAAACCTAACTTATAATTATTTGATCCTTTGGTAGTACCTGGTCCCTAGAACAGTTCATTATGTTGGTGCAGGCCTATTTTGGGAGAAAAGTCAAGTTTGGAGCAAAGAATGAGAACAACGCAACAAATGAGGAAAATTGGACCAAAAAGGAAAGATAGCCATGTTTTGAGGAAAATCAACATGCAACAGGATTTGTGGAAATTTGGCGCATATGTGGACAAACCTAGACATGTTAGGGTTAGGGTTTTGGAATATATTGTAAGGGCTTTTAACCCATTTTGTAGTATAAATAGAATATGTATGAGGTAGGTTGAGGCATATTAATATTTCATCTTTATCTTTTCGGTGTTCTTGTTGAGAAGGAGAAATTACTTTTGAAGAACCCTTTTGAGTTTGAGTTTTGGATTTTTGAGAGTTGTGGAGGTCAGATGAAATCAATATTGAAATGTAGCTAAGGGTCAGGTCACAATTTGTGGAGCTTGGTGCGACACTGGTCCACCTCACTACTCACTACTATTCTATTATGTAATCTGTGCAACATTGGTTTGATGAAGAACAAGAAATAATAAGAAGATCTTTGTGGACATAGCCCCAGGGGGGGTGAACCATGATAAAACCTTCTGTTGCAATGTGTATGAATGATTTTGTTATTTCTACAATTATGGTTGAATGGTTAGATGAATGAATGATTTTAATTACAGTGTGTAATAGAATATGTATGAATAATGAATATTATGAATGAATGAAATAATAGAACTAATGAATATTATAGTAGAATACATGTTAAAGTAGAAATTGAAGTAAAAGGAACATCCCCAACCCCTTCCGTGATTGCATACATCTACGTCCTGCAATCACCCATAAGCCATCTCAGGTGAGACTTCCCTATGCACTCTATGCGTGGTGTAGCCTTTTGGTTTACTAGAAGGGATGATGGTGAAACGGGTTTTTTTGGAAAATTAAGGTAGAACCCGAGTCAACCCATACATCCAAAAAATGGTTCGATTGTTAGTTGGAACTCAGAAGAATAGACGAGAAGGGGTTTGGTGAAGAATATGGAGTGGTAAAAAGGGATATTTAGGCCATGGAATCCTATGAAGCAATAAATTGGAAGATGGTTGGATACAAAGAAGTTGGATTTCATGTAGAAAGATAATGAGGGTTCTAGGTATACACCGCGCCAGTATCTACAGAGGTATTTGTTTACTAATTTGCATGAAGCATTTTTCTGTTATTTCCTAGAGTTATTGCAAGAGTGGATATAAAGGTTGAAGGATACCATCCCCTGAATCATATTAGACCAGTTGAGTGGAATGCTCAGGATATTGCACAGTTAGAAAGGGATAATAATAAATTCACGTGTGTAATAGATTTATGGTTAGACAATATTATTGAAGGGTTTATTATTGAATTCGTAGTAGATACAATGGAGTCATATACTACTGCAGAGAAAGATTTCTTGAAGGGACCAAGAGGGAGGTACATCAAGTCACTTTACACGTTGATCAAGATATTATTACACGCTAAAGGTGTGATGACCATGGAATCATACATCTAAATCACTCTGCATGCATGGGGAAACTCAAGGAAGCACTAAGGAAGATCTGAGATATGGAGAAGGCTACTGAGAGTAGCCAGAAGAAGGAAAAAATGGATCTTATCATGATGTATGATGAATAGAGCTCGGGGATCATAAATAAAGCAGGTGTGGTGTGCATCAGATGACACTACCAATATAGTATGAACAGTAAGAAGAGGGAAGTAGACAAGCGAGAGGGATTAGACAGTGATGAGGAAGAGGTAGAGTATATTCGTGCCACGGGGAAGATTGAGGATATCTTGTGTGCCACAAATGAGTGGAAATAAATAGGTCATAGGTCCGATACAAAAGAAGGCTCTCCATTCCATATCCAAATTAGTGTGGAACCCACAACCCCATGTGTGAATAAGACAACTGAAGAAAAAAAATTGGTAAACCATCAAGTAATTAGTGGTAGAAGAATTTTTGGACGATGTTCTAATTCAAATAGAAGTAATTCAACAAGTAGAATTCAAGTATCTACATAGGGAGGAGGTGGTAGTTCAACAAATTTCACTATGGCAGGACAAGATCCAACTATTAGGTTACCAAAGTTCTGAGGGGACAAGTCAGATGATCTAGAAAAGGATTTGTTCATTTGTGGGAAGATATGGGTAGAAAAGCAGATTGCAGATGAATATGAAAAGGTCACGTAGTTGGAAATTTCTTTCAGATACCACACACTAGATTGGTACATGGGTCTCGAAGTAAATAAGCCAACAAGAGCACCTACAACTATTGCAGAGGTGAAGAGACATTTAATTAATGAATTTCATAAATCAAGCTTAGAAGATCAATTTATGAATTAAATGATAGAGATGAAGAAGAAACTAGGAGAATCAGACTGGGAAGTGAACCAAAATCTGAAGAGGCTAAAGGGTAAGTTTAATTACACTATTATTGATATGAAGCATAGGCATTTGTTTGTTAATTCTTTGTTGCCACACTTGAAGTATCCTTTGAGACAATAGAAATTCCAGACCTAGGGTGAGGCTCTACAAGAAGCCTTGCAGTTAGAGGAAAATCAGTGTAAGTATACAAATCCAGTTGTGGAAGAGCTCTGACAAGATTTGAAGAACTTAACATTTCAATTGAATCATAATAAAGGTAAGGAAAAAAAAGATGTATGGTGTACAATGTGTAGGACAAAAGGCCATCACAAGAATGGATTTCCACTATTTGTGCAATATATAGGAGTGGGGATTCCAAGCCCTTTATATTTAGGAGGACCGTGGTGTGAGATATGTAAAGTACATGGACATGATCCTTATCATTGTCCCATGATGCAGAAGTATCAGATAATTCCGAAGAGAACTTTTTGTTATTTTTGTAAGCCAATGGGATATGAAGACAAAGACTGTAGAACTCTAGAAATGATGAAAGAAAGGATTTTAGATACATATAGGGTACAAGTTGAGCACATAACAGGAAAACCTACGTAGCAGCCACAATGTGGTAACACGCATAGTTTGTAGCACAAATGCAGTAGCATAACGAACAACAGCTTCAAGGACAACCTCAATATAATGCACAACCTTAATACAATAATGTGAAATCACAGTATAATCAGGGACCTCAATATAACACACCACGTAGAGATAATTAGGGTAACAGAGGAGGTGGTCGTAGAGGAAGAGGATTTGGAGAAGATCGAGGACCAATATTTTCTCATAACTGTCAGAAGCCTGGGAACTATGCAAGATATTTCCCATTACCACCTGTGACATGTATGTATTGTCACACAGCATATCACAAAATAGAATACTATTTGAAACTATTGATAAAAATACAAGAAAAAAGAAACCAAAATAATTAGAATGTGCAATGGATTGCTATGGAAGACAGGAAGAGGACGAAAAGAAGATCCATATAGTGACCTGAGGTGGAGTTAAGATAGACGATGATGCAGCAAGACAAAACCAAGATATACAACAGTGGGTAAGGAAGAATGCAAAACCTGAGCAAAAATTTGATGCGCGTAAAGAAAAAGAGAAATTCAAGGAAGCTATACATGATATTTTGAAGGAGAAAAGTGTATCTACCTCAAGACCGAATCCAGTAGATTATGTACCAATGTATGACATGCCTCCCTTGTTTGATCAGACCAACAGAGAGAAGCCTTCATAGAAATTAAGTAACTTAAGAAAAAATTTGGTATCTTGTGTTAAGATATTAAATGATAATTCATCTCTACAAGTACTACAGAAACTGTTAGAAAAGTGTAATGTTGGGGAAGAGGGGGTGAACACTGTAAATTAGGTTCGGAGGAATAGAAGAACAAGAAGAGAATTTAGGTTGAATGCAAACATTGGAGATTTCAATATGGGAGATATCATACTAGACTTAGGTTATGAATTCAATGTTATTCCAAAGAAGATATGGGAAGCTATGGGAGAATCTAAATTAGGGTATTCACCTATTCAGTTGAAGTTAGAAAATCAGAACAAAGTGGTGCCACTGGGAAGATTGAAGGAGATAGTAGTATATCTAGATGGTATATGCACAATGGAAGACTTTGAATTCATTGACCTAATAGATAATACTAAAGCATATCCAACTCTGTTGGGATTGGATTGGACTTTTGATAACCATGAAAACATCAATTTGAAGACAAGAAAGATGATATTTGAATCTAGATAATACAAATTAATTGCACCTTTGGATCCTTCAGAAGGAGGAAGGTATGTGGAACCTACAAATAATATCCTTACAAAATACATAAATCATCGTTACAGAACTACTACATGCAAAGAAGATTATATCAACCCAACTGCAGATGGCATGCTGAGTTGGAGGAGTATTATTTCTTGTGCTTCAGACTCTGACATAGGAGTGGAAAAATGGTAGTAGAGACTACATGAATTATCAACTAGAAGATGCACCAGAATGATGTGAGTACTTAGATGGATTGGATCTTAGGTAAGAGAACCTCCTACTTTTTATGGTCAGAGCAATATAAAAGAATTTTTAGCAAAATTTGAACTAGAATTTTTGGAGAATCAAAGGATATTATCTCTAGACATAGCATTGAAATCCACAACTTCTTGTTGGTGGGGTGTGCATAAGGAGAATATTAAGAACTGGTTTAAATGTAAAAGGTTATTGCGTATTAGATTTGGTGCAGAACAGGAGAACAACTTTTTGGAAAAAATATGATGGGATTGGACAACCCAGGGAATACATAGATAGGTCTATGGTCCAATGAAATTTTTACCACCAGAAGAATGGCCGCATTAACTTATTCACACTTTAGAAGGAATTCCAAGGAACTGGTACACAAAACATGAACAGTTCAGAGAAACTGCCAATTGGGAGGAAATGCAGCATAATTTTTTGGTTACATTTTCCTTTGAGCATGAGAGTCCAGAGATAGATACAACATTAAAGGTAGTAAGGGATAGGATTTTTGAAGAACCTGAAGTATATATTATCACATCATACCAAAGCCAGAAGAGACAGACAATCAGACAATTGTTACCTTGCTATCATGTCATAGAAGAAGAAGACCCAACAGACGATAACCCATGTGATATCAATATCCCAGAAGTTGAAGGAAAGAGAGAAGTAGAGGGTCCCAATATAGAATCAAAAGCTTATGCAGTCCCATTAAATATCAAGAAGGTAAATATTGGAACATCAAAAAACCCGAAGATTGCAAGCATTGGAGATTATTGGGATAATCAGAGAGTAGAAAGAATCACAGAATTATTGTGTGAATACAGTGACTTGTTCCTAGAAAATTTTTCAAAGATGAAGGGATTAGCAGGAGAATTAGGAGAGATGAAGATCCTTTTGAAGCCAAAATACAGACCTATAAGACAAAGACCTTACAGGTTGAATCCAATATATAAGGAGAAAGTGAAGGAAGAAATTGAAAATATGCTAGAGGCTAGTGTCATAGAACCTATGGAAGAATCAGAATGGATCAGTCCTATGTTGGTGCAGTAAAAGAAGCAAGGGGGAATCAAGATTTTTATTGACTTGAGGAAACTAAATTATGCTTTCCTGCATTATCCTTTTCCCACCCCATTTATAGATAAAGTTTTGGAGAATGTAGGGGGTCAAGAAGCCTATTCATTCACATATGGGTTTTCAAGGTATCATCAGATCAAGATTGCACCAGAAGATAGACACAAGACAAAATTTTCTACATAATGGTGATCATTTCCGTATACAGTTATTCCATTTGGATTGAAGAATGTACCAACCATTGTTTCAAGGGTAGTAGTAGCATCTTTTAAGGATTCCATTCATAATTTTTTGGAGGTTTACCTGGATGATTGGACAGTGTTTAGTTTATTAAAGGACCATGTCGCAGTACTAAGACTGATGTTGGAAAGGTGTAGACAATGTCAGATCTCGCTAAATATTAAGAATTGCATTTTCAGTGCACCTTTTGGTATTTTGTTAGGACATGTGGTGTGTAAACAGGGTCTACTGGTTGATCCTCCTAAAATTGTTGTTATACTTAACTTACCACCACCGAAGTCAGTGCACCAGTTGAAGAGTACACTTGGCCATATAGGATATTACAGAAATTTCATAAGGGGATATGCATAGATTACTGCACCAATGGATAAATTGTTGAAGAAGGAGATATAGTACCAGTGGAATGATGAGTGCTAGAAGAGTTTGGATATTTTGAAGGAAAATATTGTCACTGCAACAATTCCGGTGTTTCTTGATTGGTCAAAGGAATTTCATGTGCATGTGGATGCATCTGCAATAGCATTAGGAGAAGAATTAACCCAACCAGGAGAAGGTGATATAGGTCACCCAATATATTTTGCAAGTAGGAAGTTTTTAGATTCAGAGAAGAACTACAATACTACAGAAAAAGAAGGTCTAGCTATGGTTTATGCATTGCATAAATTCATACATTTCTTGTTAGGAAAACACTTCAATATGTTTACATATCATCCATCCCTGAGATAATTAGTTAATAAGCCAGTGTTGGGGGAAATAATATGCAGATGGATATTATTATTTCATGAATTTTAATTTGAAGTTGTGGTGAGCCCAGGAAGATTGAATGCAGGACCTGACCATTTTTCAAGAATTACTAATGGAGAAGAACCAAGAAGTTTGGAAGATAACTTTATTGATGCCCAACTATTTTCAGTACAGGTTGCATATGAATATTTTGCTGGAATTATTGAGTTCTTGAGTATAGGAGTATCCCCAAGAGATTTTAATACCACACAAAAGAAGAACTTGGTAGTAAGAGCTACAAATTATCAACTGATTATAGGTCATTTATACAATCTTGGAGAAAGAACATTCTAAGGATATGTGTTATGGAGCATGAAAGGCCTATTATTTTAGCATAAGCTCATGAAGGGATTGTTGGAGGACACTATCCAGGAAAATATATCACGCAGAAGGTATTGTGTGCAGGTTTATGATGGCCAACAGTTCATAAGGATTCAAAGGAATACTATCATAAGTGTGATGTTTGTCAGAGAGTTTGGAAACCATCTAGGAGGGATGATATGCCATTGAGATCGAAAGTAACTTTAAAAGTGTTTGATAAGTGGGAAAGTAGATTTTTTAGGTCTAATTAATCCACCAACAAGAAGATTAGGGGGCAGATACATTATTACAATGACAAAATATTTGACTAGATGGGTTGAAGCAGCACCAATAAAGGATTGTAGCATAGAGACTGCATCACATTTTTTATTTGAACATGTAGTTACAAGGTTTGGATCTCCAATAATATTGATGAGCGATTAGGGGACTCACTTCATCAAGAGTGAAATTGAGGCAATGCTTGAAGAGTTTAAGATACATCTCCAGAAAAGAACTCCTTATCACCCTCAAGAAAATGGAACAGTGGAAGCCTTCAACAATATTTTGGAGAATTTCTTGACAAAGATATGCAATGTGAATAGAGATGATTGGGATTTGAAGGTACCAGTAGTACTTTGGGATTATAGAACTACATGAAAGAAGATAACAGGGAAGACACCCTTTAGATTGGTATATGGATAGGAAGCAATAGTTCTCTTAGATTATTTGACATCAATTATGCACATTGCAGCAATTACGGATATGACAAAAAGGGGATCAACTTAGGAAATATTGGCTAAAATAATGGAATTAGAAGACGACTGAATCATAACAGGTTTCCATAAGGAGGTACAAAAAGTAAAGGATAAAGCATGGAATGACAAACATATCAAGAAGAAGAATTTTAAGGAAGGAGATCAGGTTCTCCTCTATGATAGTAGGTATTTGTAGCACCCAGGGAATCTTAGAATACATTGGATAGGACCATATCAGATAAATTTTTTCACAGATGGAGGTGTTGTACAGATGCAAGATTTAGCTAGAAACGAAGTTCAAGGACTAGTAAATGGTAGTTGATTGGAACTATATAGGGACAGTCGACCTACTAACTCTCATTAGTTGCAGCGCAACAAGTAGACTTGTACATATTGTAAACAGTAGGAGTTAAAAGAAGAAAAATGAAGAGAAAAGTAGAAAAATGAAGAAAAATCCAAAAAGTAGTAGCTAAAGGAATAAGTGATAGACAGATAGTTGGGAATGACAATGCGCAACAGCTGAAAATTGGTGTGACATAATTCATAATCATGTGCATGGTAAAATTAAACATTGCGCGATGAGATGAAGAATAACCGAAAAAGTGGAAAACAGGTGAATGGAAAAGAACAGATGCATCAAAACATTAATGACAGAGTCTATAAAGTGGGAAAAGTGTGGAAAATGAAAAACACTTGTGATTTTTGAGTGACCAAGTGACATAGAAAAAAGAGTGTGAGTAAGTATAATATTGTAAAGGACCCAACCGAGATCTGCAGTCGATTTTTCCCGAAAACAAGAAGATGGCATTGCGAAAGTTTAGACAACCAAGATAGTTCGCACGAAGGACCCGTAGCCATAAAAAATCACCAAAAGAAAGGATTGAAGTGGTCGATGTGGATGATATCCCTACCACAGAAATTGAATCTATTAGCCTAACAAGGGTTGAAGAAGAAAATCCACAAGAAGAAGTGGCAAAAGTCAACCAAGTGAACCCTAGCACAAAAACCCTAGGAAAAACGCACACATAGGGTGAAGAAGAAGAAGAAGAAGTTGAGGAACAACTTGGAGAAGAAAATCCAACTGCAGACTAGAAACAGAAAGCACCAGGTGATCTAAGCAAACACACCTCAATGGAGATCATGCTACCTCATATCCCAGATGTCGTAATTACAGTTTAATACATGATAGGAAAAGTAGCAAAATTGAAGTATGCAGACCATGACATAACAGACACAACAAATTTTCCTGACCTTGCGTGGGAAATCTATTTAGAGAACAAGGAGGAGGTAGGACCCTTACCAAACCCAATTTTTGATGTTGTGTAGTGGATCACAGGATTATATAATTCATTTATCATGAACTTGTTGGAAATACCGCATTTCGGGCACGATAAGGACGTGGGAAATTGTGTGAAATAACTGTTGGAAAGGGTACATGGATGTATCATGTGGATGGAAAAGTTGGTCCATATATATTTAGACCTCATAGAAAAAATCACAGAGTTTCCAATCAACAGTGTAAAACCATAGGATTACTTGGACAACAAAGCTAGGGAAAAGGAGATTGCAGATGAGGTTAAAGCACAGTTCGGGATAGACGAGGGAAATAGGGGCATAGTGATAAAGGATATCAACTATCATGCAATCAGGTTTTCCATGAAGATTATGTCCATCAAACTCTTCAGGAAGTGTATAAAGGAAGAGGCCTCAGTAGGAGTCATAGAAGCAGCTATGCAATGTGCAAAGGGTATAGTATTAAGCTGGGTGCACTATTTATTGAACCAACTTTTGATAGACTATAGGCATGCATAGGATAATGGGAAATAATTCCATTACTCTTGCCTATTGATATTGGTAGCATTGGTAGGCTGGCAAGAACCCAAATTCACAGGCTTTCTAGAAAAAAAATGGAAATTCCGCGCAGCGCAGTATACAACCTTATGGCATGAAAAAGACACTAAGAATAAACAGGAGAACATCGCAATGTTTAAATGTTCCTAGAAGATATGCAGCAGAAGACAGCTAATGTGTGGAGAATCCCAATTGAAGTAGTCAAGGAAAATGAGGGAATTGATAACTTTAAGGCTTCAAGACACCACATGTGGATTCAGGCTAGAAGAGATCCAAAGAAGAAATGGCTAGAAATGAGGTACTGCACAAAGTAGGAGGAAGTAGAATGGATAGTAAAGGACTCGCCTACGTAGTGGAAATTTCTAGTAACACAGAAGAAAGGGAAAACACCTAAGGAACAAGAAGAAGTGGGTTCATCAAGGAAGATAGGGAGTCCAACAGACAATACAAGGAAGGATACAGAGTGTAGTCAACCCTCAGGGAGTAGTGCAATAGTCAAGAAGAAAAGGAAGAAAGTCATTGTGCCAAGGGAAGCAGTAAAAGGGGATGGATAAAAAGTAAAGGGAGGCATCTATCATAAAAAGGAGGTACAAGATGATGAAACATAAAAGAAGAAAACTGAGGTGCAGACCTCAACCCCAACCAAGAAGAGCACTAGAACATAGGAGGGATAAATAAGGAAGAAAATGAAGTACCACAAGAATCCCCATGTACTCACTATCACAGAAGACGATGCAGAATTCATCGTAGATAAAGTCCAAGATAGAGGGGAGAATGTATTACTTGCAGTAAAAGCACAAATAGAGGAAATTAGGGACAAGTTAGTAGAATTGAATGACATTATACATAGGCTACAGATAAGTACAATGCATCATCCTACAGTGCAGCATAAAGAAAAACCATAGGAAGAACTAGTACAGAAAGAATAGAAAGAGACAGTACAGATAGTAGTAAAGACCAGTGATAGGTTCAAGGTCACACATGAAATGTTGGAAGTAGATGAGAACACAGTGCAAAAATAGGTGAAGGACATAGAAACTCTAGAGTTGGTTCTTGCACACATACCCACAAAGGCATTATATGGGTTACAAGTGAGTGTGATTCAAGAGGTCCAGTCTAGAGCTAGGGAATATGCCACCAACCTAGATATCGACAGGGTGGTTAAGGAGATATTGCAGGTAACTTGTGAACAAATAAAACTAAATAAGGAGGAGGATAAAAAGCACGTATACAAACTAGAGAAGAAACTTGTAGAAGTATACAACAACATACCAGACTACGTGTAGGAACTGGAGGTTACAATAGAAGAAAAGATACAAAATATTGCATGTACAATGGAAAGATATAAGCAGGATATAGAAGAGTTATCAGAAAAAATGACTCCAAGAACACCCCCAGAAATGATGTAATTGAGAGAGAAGGATGCTATTGCGAACATAGATAGCATAACACAGGAAGTAAAAGAAGATGCAGAGTTATACGACAGGACTACAAACATTTGAACCAGCCTGGAAGAATATGAGAGGATACGGAAGCCGGATCAAAGACGAGAAAAGGTGACCACGAAACTACAGGATTTAAAATAGAGGCAGAAAGCAATATCCATCATGGAAAGGATGAAGAGTGCACGGGAAATGAAGAACCTGCAAGCATAACTGAAGGAGGTTCAAGTAGAAAAACAAGCAATGCAGGCTCAATTGGAGCCATTTCATCAAGAGGCTAAAAGAATGATATAAGAACTATAAACAGAGAAAGGAAGACTAGCATAGGCACATGCAAAAATTAGGGAAGTGCTGAAAGAGCACATGACAATGTAGGATGTGGAGATACTAGAAGAAAAGAGTGCACATGTAAAGGAGAAAGTGATAGAGTTGGAAAATAAGTTTCATGCACTGGAGGTAGGACTGCAACAAGTGAACTTAGTCTAAGTGGCTTGGGATGAGCCATATGTTAGTGTTGGGGGCATATTGGTGCAGACCTATATTGGGAGAAAAGTCGAGTTTGGAGAAAAGAATAACAACAATGCAGCAAATGAGGCAGATTGGGTCAAAAAGGAGAGTGTGCCATGTTTTGAGGAAAAGCAGCATGTGGTAGGATTTGAGGAAATCTGATGCATATGTGTACAAAAATATCCATGTTAGGGTTAGGATTTTGGAATGTATTGTAAGGGTTTTTAACCCATTTTGTAGTATAAATAGAAGATGTATGAGGTAGGTTGAGGCATATTAATCTTTCATCTTTATATTTTTGGTGTTCTTGTTCAGAGATAGAACTTACTTTTGAATAACCCCTTTGAGTCCGATTTTTGTATTGTTGAGATCTATGGAGCTCAGGTGGAATCAATATTGAGATCTAGCTAAGGGTCAGGTTGCAAGATGTGGATATTGGTGCGACACTAGTCTACCTCACTACTCACTACTATTCTATGATTTAATGCACGCAATGTTATTTTGATGAAGAACAAGAAATAAGAAGAAGATCTTTGTGGACGTATCCCCAGGGGGGTGAACCATGGTAAAACCCTGTGTTGCAATGTGTCTGAATGATTTTTTTGTTTCTGCCATTATAGTTAAATGGGTAGATTAATGAATTATTTTAATTACAGTGCACACTAGAATATGTTTGGAGAATGAATATTATGAATGAACGAAATAGTAGAATTGATGAATATTATAGTAGAATGTATATTAAAGTAGAAATTAAATTAAAAGGAACATCCCCAACCCCTTCCATGACTACAGGAATCTGCGTCATGAAATCACCCATAAGCGATCTCAGGTGAGAATACGTTTGCACTATGTGCATGGTGTAGCCTTCTGGTTTACCAGAAGGGATGATGGTGAAAAGGGTTTTGTTGGAAAACTAAGGTAGAACCCGGGTTAGCCCATACATCCAACACATTTTATCTGTCAATCTAGTTAACAAATGAGATAGACCCTCCTCCATTAGAATCAAGTCTCACTCTGGATCGATTACTTGAAACTTTTTTTCCGCCACCTAGTGAAAATGTTCCTATTAGTAACTAGACGTCTAAATGAGGAAAGAAGAACAATCGCCAAAGGAAATGTCATTTGGGGGGAAAGTCTCCAACCTTTGGACATCATGTTGGAGTGACGCCACTAGCTTCTATCATGAAAGTTGGTGGAAAACCATCTCTAGAGAGACACACTGCTATGAGTGATCCTCGTTCGAGGGTCATTCCCATTGTAACATAGTAGCTCTTTCTGGAATGATATTATTCTTTTTTCTTTCTCATGCTCGTTAAAACATGAGAATACATTACGGAGTACAGTTTTATCTCTTTTTCAGACTCATAAAAGCTATACAAAAAATGAACTCTTTGGGGTTTCCTTTAAGCTCTTTTCAGACTCCCTAAACATGAAAATATTGTCGAGTGATCTTGCTTCCTTTCACACTTGTTAAATGGATTGAAAGGGAATATTTTGAGTGGTAGTTTATCTATTTTTCGGCCTTGTGAGACTAATTACGAAAAAGGACTACTCTAATCAAGCATGATTAGAAGAGGTTTCCCCTATATTGTTTTACACTTTTTTTGGACTTGGGAGACTAAATTTATGAAAACATCATCCATGGAGTCGCCTTTAAGTTCTTTTCAGACTCTCTAAACATGAAAAACCACTGATTTTACCTTCTTTAGGCTCGTAAAACAATGCATCAAAGGACCCATATAGGAACGAACCCCTCCTTCTTTAGGTTCTTTAAACATATGATGAGGGACTCATCCGAAGGATGAGATATACCAAGAATTTGTTACCCTCCCCAAGATCATTAAAAAAAAGAGAGGTAATCATCTATCTAGGTGGGGGGGGAATTGAAAGAAGTGGTTTAAGGTTTTGGGAATCATGTATGGCAGTTGTTGTCACCCTTGAACATGGAAACTATTTGTGTCTCATATTACAGTTGGGTAATCTTTTTGTCTCTAAGTCATACCAATTCCATGTGTCACCATACTTTTTCGTCCACTCGAAGAGTGCTCTTATTTTCATCACATTACATTCTTGGTACTCGTTGAGTCAATGATGCCAAGTAGTTTTTCGTGCCTCATCATGTTCAAGGGAAGTTTCACTTCAAACCATCCATTTGTAGTATTACCAGTTTAAATTTCTTGTGTCAGTACATACTCATTCGATTCACCATCTTACATCACTTTCTTGTGTTGGTTTCGTGTCAATGATGGGGGATACATCAAGGCCCTCCTTCGACGAGTCGGTTCCTGTCAAATTCAACACATTATCTGGGAATTATATTTAGAAACTAGTTAGTACCTTGGGACCTGCATGCCTCAATGGTAGGCCTCCTTGCTTCTGACAATAGGTTTACATAATTGACCTTGTATCGCATGATTCCACAAATGTTCGACCTCATCTCATTTATTCACATTTGTTGGAATGTACTAGTGTACCTTAGGAGTCATTGACATCATTAGTGATTTCCCTCATGCTTGTTAACAGTTTTCATTAATGACCAGTGATCAAGTGGTTTCTACCATGTTCTACATCAAATCGTCCATTCACATAGCTAGATTCATACCACATCGGGATCGAGATGAAGACCCTGGGTTGGGAATTCACTCGATTATCTTCTTTACCCAGGATGCGATGGAGATAATTTGAGCATGTATAAGATTCTAGTATCATCACCATACTGGCAATATTAATGATATATATATTGTCACATAGATCCACTTTGTATTGATCAGTGGCTATGTTTTGTCTTCTCGTAGCTCCATTGTGTATTTTTCATGACTACAATTAGTTCATGCCATGGAGGTATGGATCCACAATGTAGCTTTGGTGGACATATTCATTATTCATAATTTTCATGGATCCGTAGTGTCTTGGTCGGCGGTCGTGCTTTGAGTCATATCATATTCCGAGCATAGGCATGCCTACCTTAGAAATGGAACATATATTAATATTGTTTGATTATTGTTTGTAGCTTCTACCAATTTCTTTTTAGAATATGATGGATGTGCTCATATTACCATAAACAATATCACTATTGTCACCCAACCATAGGCTAAAGCCACCCTTTAAGCACCTTAACCTTGACAGAGAATCACTCCAGAAGAAAACCCTATGCTATATAGCCAAACAAAGGGTAGCGTACCTTTCTCCAAGGATAGCGCACCAAACAAGAGCTAATCAGATATTCCAAACCATAACCAAGAGATAGTCCAAGCCAAAACATAATCTTCTAGCTGCAGCAGCTGCAATGACAATTCTCCTCCAAACTTGCGCACAAAATGGCTAACTGCAGTGCACACAAGTGAGCTTTGCAATTCTGAGAATGCTTGCTAGAATGAAGACTGGCCTCCTGTATTTATATTAAATCTGACAAACTGCCTGGGCTGACTTCTCATTTTGGGTGCCTATTTACTTAGTATATAATATTTCCTTTAGCCGACTTTTTCTCTTGGAGCATAATAACCTAATACAAGTTATCCTCTTGAGCCGACTTGTCTTCTAGGGTTATTATCCAACTAATTAGGGTTTCTTCTTGCTTCCCAGAATATTCTATTCTCATCAGGTTTACACATGGAGGTAAATACTTCCCGTAGCTACCATAATATCAACACTCCCTCCTAGATAGGGAGGTATTGAAGGTAATGGTCTTGAGCACAAACATACCATTCACCCAATAGCATCAACATAGTTGTATAGACTATCTCATGACTAGATCATGAGCACCATCATCACTATCAGTGTCATCAGTTGCATCATCTCTCGAAACCATACTCCATCTAAGTAATTAGACATGATGTTGGATAAGTCACTCACTCCACAAAGTGACACAAGAGCCCTTCTTCTAATCCGGTCATATGTCCTAGAAGAATAAATGTCCTGAACCATTTTTCGTCTAGGGAATCTTTGTCCATTGATCAATCATTTCCAACACTATTGATAGTCTTCAAGGCAAATTAGAACAATTTCATTTAATAGAACACAATTGTGTCTATCCATAGTAGTACACAATTACAATCCAATGGTACACTTCCACACCAAGTAGCACACAGATACTTGATCAATGACGTATAGTCACAATCAGTGGAACACATCCACCACAGTAGTATATATCTACTGTCTGGAGACATACAGTCTTCATAACAATCATTTGATATCAACCTGCACAGAAACAGTGTTATGATATAAACTAAATCATCTGGGCCATTCTTCCACTCACATTTGTTAGATCTGGAAGAGCATATTCCCTCAAAAGGTCAAACATCAATGATGAGTTATCTGGACTATTCTTCTCAAGCAAGGAAGAACAACTGTCTTGATTTTTGAGCCTGGACCATTCCCCACCCTGGGTCATTCCTCCGACACTAAACAAAGTGTAACCTAGAGAGAATGAGTCTGCCCTAAGGAATGTTTGTCCCTGATTGTTGAACATGGAACATTCCCCACCCTAGGCCATTCCTCCAGCACTAAATAAAGTGAAACCTAGAGAGAATGAATCTTCCCTAAGGAATGACTATCCAAACCATTTCCTAAGGAAATGACTATCCTGCACCAACCTCCAAAATGGACCATTCTTCGAATCTTATCACAACTATGATCCTCGAAAGAATGATTTTCTGGTGAGGCGAACCAGTCTTCCCGATTAACCATCAAGAAGAGAGATTATCCTAGACCATTCCCCATGTTAACCACAATGGTAAATCGTTGTCTATGGTACATCAACAATCCATCGAACCATTTTCATCATGAAAGTGACAGTTTGATCTGGACCATTTTCATCATGAAAGTGATAGTTCGATCTGGACCATTTTCTAAACTGGAAAATGCTTGTCCATCAGAAATCTCAAACCACTTTCCGAACTGGAAAGGGAACTGCTCATCCTGGACCATTTTTCGAACTGAAAAATGACTGTCCATAAGTCAATAGCACATCAGTTCTCCCTCCCAACCTGGGATTCATCTCTTCTCTTTTCAATAAGGAAGTCATCTCAACGAGCTCCAGCTTGATTACACAAACTCTTTCATCTTGGACAGAAGCTTTACCAAAATGTCTGCTTATCTGCTCATTTGTGGAGATATATATATATATATATATATATTGGAGAACCATTTTCTCTTTTCCAATCTTCATCACGGAGAATGTAATGCTTGATCTCAAATTACTTTTGTCTTTCTGGAACACTTTTTTTCTTTGAAGGCTTCATATAGCTCTAATCAATATAGTGTATCATTATTGGATTCATCTTTTGTTTCTCGTTAGCTCATAACATCATGGCAAGGATCAAACTGGAACATATCAATGTGGAACTTCTTATGTCAACATGATATCTTTGTCATGGATTGGCAATCCATCATCCTGATCTTCTGAGTAATCATTCTGATACAATATATCTATTATAGAAATTCTTCACAATGCTTTTGCTATGCATTGAAGGTTCTCCACCAAGTTGTCTTCCTCCATCTGCATACAAGGGTCTCTTTATGGTATACCTCAAAGAATATGCTCTTTGTTCAATTATTCTGTAGAACAGTATTTGCATTCATCTGATGTCAATTCCAACCTATAGATATTGTGGATGATATAATGGCTCATGCAGAGATATATCTGGTTTACTGGAATAAGTAATCATCATAGTCTTCTCCTTCTTTCCTGGAATCTTTATGTTCTTCCTCATGTTTCTCTTTAGATCTTGAGTCCGTGGAGTTTTATATATATTCCATGCTCTGAAGATTCCATCTTCTTCCTTTCATCGTAGGATCATGGATGTGGATGGATAATCAGGGATACTTTAAGGATTCTTTTCAAAGAATACTTCTTCTAAGGTCAAACTGAACATGTATGGTTTTTCATGGCTACTACCATGGATATATATTTTATCATCTTCAATGGATCATAGGATTAGCTCCCTCCTAATCCTTGCTTCATGTATGAATGCATGCTCTTATTTTGGTGATATATGATAGGCTCCCTCCATCTAGGAGATTCCACGCTTTCATCTTCATCCTTATTTCCTTCTGCAAAGTGTTACAAATGTTTTTCCAATTTCCTCTTGATTGTTGACTTCTTCTAGGTTTCTTTCTGATTTCAGATTATCTTGCAGCTTGTCTTATAGTCATAGTGATAGCAGTCCTTATCTTGTTGTTCTTTCATAAGTATAATTTCTCTTTGAACATATTATCTTTTAAGAAATAGATATGCAATATATGTACCAAAAACATGGTATGTACAAGAACTATGAAGAGTATTGTTACCTTGTCTTAGAAGAAGAAGTTTGTTTTGTCCTGCTTGGTCTTCTTTAGAAGTTCCTTTTCTTCGGCAACTGATGCTTCGTGTGTCTCCTTCCTTTTCTTTATCTCAGGACAATGATTCTTGTAGTGACCATACTTTTGACATTTGAAGCATTGTATTTATGACATGTCTTTCTCTTGATTTGACTTCTTCCTTGAGCCAAACTTCCTTTTGTTCATGAAGTTCTTGAATCTTCTTGTGAAGGCTTGATCATCGTACTTATTTTGGGGTTTCTCTTTTGTACTGATCATTGATTCTTCTTGAGTACATCAAGTCCAAAGTTCTTCAAATGTAGGATACTCATTCCTTGTTTTCATACTTGCGGCAAATGCATCCCATGTCTTGGGAAGACCATTGAGTATTATGTTTACCAATTCTTTCTCTGAAATGATATATTCAATAGCTTGTAGTTTATCTCTTAACTGAGATATTCTCACAAGGTATGATTTTATT
>SNQJ01S0082934.1:0-11603 GCA_010110895.2 Picea sitchensis
GGATCTCGGTCTTGATGCTTGAGGAAGCTAGCGTTGCAGAATCTCTTAATTCACCAATGCTACAAAATAGATCGTAAAAATAACCAAATTTTCTAGTGCAAATTCTTGTGCTAACATAAGCTCCATGGGAGATAGAGACCTCCGTGTGAGGTTCTAAGAACTCTTGTAGTTTCAGTGCCTTGACCATTTCATCTCTGCATATCGTATTCCTGAAAACATCTCTCCCCCTTATGAAAAATAAAAACACTGTCATAAGCTGCAAACTGAACTCGCACTATAGACAAATTCAAACTGAAAATCACATGCTCATGGAGTGAGCTTATTTATATTCATCAGCCTACACTAATCTATCTAGTTGAGCTTCTTTTCTTAATTGAAGTCATATTTCCAATGCAACCATGTGAGTATCGAACTAATGAAAATAACTCATTTAATGCAATTGTTCAAAATAATTTTCAAATGATATGAAGCTTGGAGAAAGACGTTAGTAAGAAATGGATACTTACAACTATGATATGAAATCATACCAACAACTGAATCATTAGAAACCTTTGAAAAATATAACTCTATGTAAAAATCCAAAGGATCATGAAACTTATGAAAATACATTTCTAGTTGGTTAAGAAAACCATCTTGATCCTCTGCGAAGGCTGATTCATCAATAAAATGATGGTCCTCATATACTTTACAACTACTCATATGTTGTTTGATGTTTGCTGCAAGTGCAGGTGTAGAAATGATAGACATTTGCTTGTTGATCCATGGATTTTTCTGCTCATCAATAGGTGATAAAGAGAATTCCAACTGTTGTTGCAATTCTTCCCTATCTTCTTCATTATCATATACTGGTTGTCTGCTAATAAGCTCTGTATGTGCTTTAGTAAAGATCTGCTCTTTATCATTTGAATACTCAAAGGAAACAATTTGATTTTCATGACAACTTAAAACACTAGATACATTTGATACAATGTCAAAAGTATCTACATCCTGACTATCACTTTGAAGATCATCAATCTCTTGATCACAATGAAAAGTGTCTTCTACTGTAGCATAATCATTAAGACCATTTGGTCCTTTACTCAGCAAATCAAATTCATAACAACAATCTTGATAAAGGAAATCAACTACACATTTCTCTTTGCAAAACAAACGAAATGCAACATGAAAATGTCTTAGTCAAGTAATACAAGCAACTTGGAGTGACCTACACCAATCACAAGATGCTCCATATAAAGAGTATGTAAACAATTTGATGAGGACATCTTCATGTATAATTTCCAGCTTAAGCATGCACTCATGAAAGTATAATAAAAACTCAGCTGGTACTTCTCAATCCTCTCCTCTAAACCTAGGAAGGCAACCTTCCCATTCATCTCTACTAGGCACTGGATTTGGAAAACTGACTATCTTTGAGAAATCACATTAAGCATACCTCTGAGCTAGTATCTTGTCCATTTCAAAACAATGGAGTCTCCAATAGATATATGAATAGTGGATTCACCATGGTGAAAGATAAGCAGTCTAAAAGTGTCTAGCTTCAGTTCACCATCCAAAGCTAGATCTAATCATCATAGTTCACCAAAATAAGGTGTCTTCATTGTCGTCCCCGACAACGGCACCATTTATGTTATCACTCCAAGAGTCACTCCCAAACTGAAAATGAGAGTAATCTTGGTAACATAGAAATGTAAATGGATTAAAATAGTTTGAACAGGTGGATCAACAAGAGAAGAGTAAAAAGGAGAGCATCAAATTGCTGCAAATACATTCCATTGGGCATGGAGTTATAACATCCTACAAATCAAAGGCAATCAAGTTGCCTACCAGACAAAAGGCTTATGAAAATATGGATAGAAGAATAGAAGGTAAACAAGGAGAATAATTTCCACATAACAAAAATCATTTCTGTAATATAGATTAAAGAGTGCTTGAACAATAATATGTGATTAACAAGCAATTACCACAAATCCTTTGCAGCTCATGAATTCATTAACCAAAGGCAGATATTGATATTCAAAATCTGTAAATATTATTCAAGCAAGATGACAAGATAAAATGATAACAAATAACACAAAGTTTGATAAGCAACTCTCATGAATCTCTAATGGTAGAAACGTTAATTACAACAGGCCCTCGGGCTTACAATTGAGCAAATAAACTGCTCCTCTCTTGGATCATGAATCCAAACCACCTACCCTATTGTACAATGAATATATATCCATATAGGTCCTTTCCATCTAACCCATTCTAACTCCAACCCCTTTCCCAAAATAGAAACAACTACAAACAGAAAATAACACGTTTTAACTGATTTCCTGCTTTTCAGGAGGCAAAATTATGAAAAATAGGCTTCAAAACGCCACTTGTAATTCTCAAACCATAATATCTGTGTAAAATATGAGAGAGGTTTTTGTATATAATATTGTTATAAATAAATAATCTCTCAGTTTCTTTAAATTCATCTCCATATGTTTGGAATAGGTGTCACAAAAACATGTCTCAAACAGGAAATCACGAAAACGGAAAACATAGGGCTCAAAGATTCTTTCGAATATCCCAATCCGTGAAACCTATGTGAAAAATGAAAGAGGTTAATGTTCATGGGTCTGTTATTGACAATAATCTCCTTCATATTTTTAAAATTCATCCCGGTTCACCTGAAAATGCTCTTGGAATTCAGTTGGTCAAAAATATAAGTTCTACAGTCTAGAACAACGTTTCCACAACAAATTTTGTAGCGTCGCTTCTCTATATAATATCACTCTAACCATAACACATTTTAAAAAACTGAGAGAGGTTTTTGTTACTTGGTATGTGATGAACAAAAAACTCCTCTAGTTTTCAAAAATACCTTCCCATTTGTTCATAACACAAGTTTTAAGTTAGTCACTCAAAACTAGCAGAAGCATCCTTGCAAAATAACTCTGTGAAATTGGTAGCACCCATCATGAATTCATCTATGTGGATTTGGTAGTGCCACAGTGAAACAGTCATGCGAAATTGGTAGCACCCATAATGAATTCAACTATGTGGATTTGGTAGCGCCACTCCTCTGTTTTAGGAAAGTCTCCATTCACATAAGCTTGCTTTTTAATGTGTGCATGGAGTTTCTAACCCATGTCTTGTGTTGACGACAAGTGCGCTTGGCTCTCGATATTGATGCTTGAGGAAGCTGGCGCTGCAGAATCTCTTAATTCACCAGTGCTACAAAATAGATCATAAAAATAACCAAATTTTCCAGTGCAAATTATTGTGCTAACAAATGGAATGTGAAGGAACATACTGTATGCTTGGTAGTGAAGCGGCTTTCACCTCATGTTCCTACAAACTATCATGAACCTGGAATTCATTTAGTAGCCTTTGCACCATTAATTCATGTTGTACTAAAAGGAATAACTACTATTGATAATGTTCATTTTATCTCATTGCATGACATACTTCTAGAAGTTGTAGTTTCATTCTCATTGCATGACATACTTCTAGAAGTTGTAGTTTCATTGATGCCTATTTGTGAGGCATTCATATCCATCTTGCCTACAAAGACACAATCATCAAATAAAGGAGAGGAAGTTTCAGTTTACACAATCTTTTCAAATGGATTTATTTTACTTCTAAGGTTGTGGAAGTTCTATGGATGACCTCATGAACATAGCTTGTCACAGAGAGGAGCTCCAACTAATTCAAAACTTAATTTTGAATACCTTTTACTTATGTATAATATGTGAATGGCTTCATCAATGAACATGGATTTTGACAGAAATACAAAGGATAAAGAGCATTTTCAAGGTAAGATATTGTCAGGTTCAAGTACAAGTTTGCCTCAAGCATCAATTCTATCAAAGAATCTTTTATTTTGAATAGATTATATATATATATGTGTGTGTGTGTGTGTGTGTGTGTGTGTGTGTGTGTGTGTGTGTGTGTTTCTACTAGTGGCAAAGAATATTGTCAGAAAAATGAATTAGATATGCGCCTCTTTGTAGTTCAGATTGTGTACAAATTTGAGAAAATTATCAGATGTTGAAGCTGAGATGGAACCATTTGATCAATGGAGAAGGATTTGGAAAGGGTACATAAGCAATCTCAATATTTGAAAGATTGTTTGTCTACAATTAAATCATCGATGAATGAAAATCGTTGGACATCATTAAATGTTCCTCTAAAATTGGACTAATATTTGATTGATGTCGATCTAGTTCGATACATGGAGCCCAGGTTCTCAAAATCAAAGGTCCTGGTAGGAGATCAAGTAGAAAACTGTAACGAGAACAATGTGCTAGCAAAGACTAGTTTGAAATGTGGCAAGGAGGTACCCAAGTATTATGTGCATCCCTATATACAAAGAAAATTGTTGCAAATTCAAAAGGGTTTGGGCCTTTCAAAAGGAGACCAAACAACACATTACAATGATTATCCAAAAGAAGGTGAAGTAACCAAAGAAAATTGCTTTTGAGGAATGCCAAATACCAAGGCATGAGGCTTCCAATTGTAGTTAGTCATGATAGGCCTAGTTGTGGTGTTGAGTGTGCTTTATGTGGTGGTTTGAGTGATGCTTTTAAGAGGATTATTGATGACCAATGGGTTCATGTATTTTTCACTAAGTGGTTGTTGGAGAATACTTCCAGGAGGGATCAAATGAAGATTGTGAAGCGCTGGAAATAAGATCTAGAAAAAGATATATGTTTCCATGCAACATTTGTCATGAACAAGGTACCTATTTGAAGTGCAATTTTGGCTATTTCCAAAGTGCTTTTCATCCCTTATGGGAAAGAGACTCTGGGTTTTATATGAGTGTGAGTACTCAAGGTAGCATGGTTCAACATAAAGAATATTGTGGAAAACATAGCACAGAGCATATAAAGACAAGGCATATGCATAAGTTGATCAAATCTCCCACTTGTAGAGAATTGAACACCCCGTGCATCAAGCTTCTCAATACCTATTCACAAGCCTAACTTTAGAGTTTGTTTCAAATTTGAAGGCATCTTTCCCAAATTTTCAGGCAAAGGATCAACATCAAAATAAAAAAATATTGAGAATATGTTGGGTCATAGATCGAACATTTGATAGCTACAGTAACCCAAGAGGGAAATCCCAGTTTTGAAGGTAACAATTATGGATCAATTGGTCGAGGATTATTTTCAGAAAATCATGAGCATATTCAACCAATATTTTAGCAACCAAATATTATAGGTGGCATAACATATGGTAAGATGAATCCATATCACATATTTGAAGGCATTCGATTTCAGTTGTCTTAGATTTCTTGCAAAGAAATCAAAATTGTTTTATTTGTAGGTTATGGTTATGATTGTTTCCTGAGAGATAAGCAACAGTCTATGATAGTAATTGGTTATTTAAACTATCATTTGGAATGAAATAGGGTTAGCATCCCAAGGGGATTTTTTCTTTTCAATGTAATAAGAGTCTTTCTAATAAAAAACTTCTTTCAGAAAGAAGGAGATTCTAAGATTTCATTCTATTAAATTATGTCTTTTCCTGTAATTTTTCACATATGTTTTCATTAATCATTTTCTTCTCATAGATTCATTTAAATTGTAACTGCTAAAATTTAGTACAACTTTTGCTGCAACAAATTAAAAGCAGATATTTAAGCACAATTTTTCCTCTATTTTTCTATAAAAACAAGACCCGTGTTTGAACATTATTGCTTAATTTCTAAAATTGATGGGCAATCTAAATGAATTTTTTGTGTATTCTTCTATTGAAGAGAAATCTAGATTTATTAGAATTGGGTACCTAGCTTTCAATTAAGTTTTGTTCATCTTGATCTGCCATCCATGCTTATGAATTAAAAGGATTTAGTAGATGAGATCATGCCTCCTTGTTTTTTATTCTTAGTTATTGAAAGACTCATTGAAGCTCTAATAAAAGCCTTAGACTGCAAACCAACCCTCATTATCAATCATTATTTATTATGAAAATGTGCTAGGCATTTCTCTTTTGCATCCAGAGAAATATCTAGCAACAACATTTTAGGGTGTCGTTGTTGGGGACGATTTTGAAGGTCTTTATCTTCCCTGGTTGTTTGACATAGTTTAGATCTATTTCTTAATGGCGAACAAAGAATATACATACAAATTTGGCTACAATCATTCACATGACGACTCCATGATTGAAAGAATCCATATTATTCACTGGCGATTCCACTAGTTTCAAGATGTCAAGTTCTTTTGCTGCTCGGGTCACTGCAAGGTTTGCACCTTTAAATTTTTCTTTTGTTTCTAGTTTTCCAAATGGTGTTCCTAATATTGAAGAATGGAGAGACAATCTTCCCAACTTTAGTGAAAAGGATGAGGATAATCCTGCTCAACATCTATTGGAATCTCATCAATGTATGGATCAATTGGGAATTGTAAATGAAGATGTGTTGATGAAGATGTTTTTGTTTTCATTGGGAGGTGAGGCTCATAATTGGTACAAATATCTGTCTTCTTCTAGTATTTCTTCATTGAAACAATTTCATGCAGGTTTTCATAAACATTGTAAGAGCATTTAGTCATCAAAACTCTTCTAGTATTTCTTCATTGAAACAATTTCATGCAGGTTTTCATAAACATTGTAAGAGCATTTAGTCATCAAAACGTTTTTGAAGATTGCTGTAATATAAGTCTGCTGTGGATATGTCTATGAAAATGATCGTCGTGAAGAAGAATTTGCAGAGCAAGGGAATTCTCTTCAAGAAGATCAAGCAAATCTATATTAAGATGAAGAGGAAATACCAAAAAAAATTCAAGCAAATCAAGAGCAGATTTGTTGTAGCATTGAAGATGATTTTGATATTGTTCAGGAGCACAATCAAGAAAGTGTAATCCAAATACCTACTCTTATTATTCAAAGTACGGATGCTATTGATCATACAACTCTCTTAAATGAAAGATTTCATCCATCTATACCAAGACCTTTTGAGATCTCACGTTGAAGAAGAAAATATGCAGAAGTCAATATCTCTATTTGAAAATCATGTTTCATTACTTCAAAATTTACTGATAGTTTTAAGGTTGAACATGAGGATAGTTTCGTTGTTGTTCAAGAACATTTTCAAGAGAAATATCAGCATGTCCATCTTTTTTTTTTTTTCTGCCCCAGATTATTATGATATTCAAACTCTATTTTCAACATAAAAAGATGATTATAGTGTAGCAGATGTCACACAAATGAAACTTTGTCTTATAGATCAACTAGAGATTTGTCACGAGCTTCAAGATCTAGTGATATTTTGGATGGAATCTTCTTTTCCAAGGGTCCCACAAATTTCATATTTTTACCATGAAACACAAGAAGACTCACAACTGAAGTAATTGTTTTTCACAAAGAACATACAGGATTAGTTAAGCCATGAAAACCAGATTGAGGAATGTTTTGTTGATCATCAATCAGGATATGGTTTTCATATTTTCAAAGATCTAGTAGTAGTATATTTGGAGTGTTTCATTAGTTCAGAGTCTTCGCCATTTGTCCACTATGGGTATGAGGATCACGCTTATGATAAGTTGCTATTGTTTAAATTTTTATTTTTTCTCATTAGAAGCCGAGTTCAACTAGTTAGTCAGTTGTTTGATTGGTTGCATTGGAAACATCATATCACTTGATCAAGAAAATGATTAATTAGTCTAGAATCTATGTATAAATAAGCTCATTCCAAGCATTGGTGTGTGTTGATGCTTGAATCTATCAGGACCAAAATGACAACCTCATGGGGACGTTAGTCCCCCTTCATTTTTAGAGAGGTGGTACTCCTCTTGGACTAATATATATATATGTGATATCTTGGATTAGGAGAGTGCTAGGAAGCAAACCCTAAATATTTATTGCTTGAGATTATGAAATAAAATGGTTCTTCAATAACATGAGTACAATATTTATGTGCAACAAAAGAAAATATTGAAGGACTTCAACATCAAAATTAAATTGTGATCAACATCACACACAATATTCTTAACAATATATAAACACATCGATATCTTCTTCATAGGAGAGTATGATTTGATCATCTCAAAGAATTTTAATAGAGTACTGCAATCAATATCAAAACAGAATTTGATAGGTCAACCTCAAATACTTTATATTCTGAAAACAGGGTTACAAAGCATAGTCAAGATCAACCCCGAAACAATTCTTTGTGGAGTTTATTTATGAAATATGTTCTTCATTATAAAATATTTGATAGCCATATAAGTGGCTGAAAATACTCCATGATCATATAAGAAAATATCTTATAAGAATATAAGAAGAACACTCGACAACTTAACCTTGTGCCCAACTCTAAGATTCGAGCATAAAACTATGAGAAGTAGTGTAGAAGAATATATATAAAAAAAAATGGAAAAGATGTAGATTTATTTCTTTTGATCAGAAGCTTGATTATGTGTCCATGGATGTACCTTCTTCTTCCCCTGATATTCTGCCCTTCCCCTTTGACAATACTAATTCCTTCGACCCTTTGATGAAGCCTCTCTTTTCTTTTTAAGGAGAGATTTTCTAACTGCTTGAGCAGTTAGGGTTTCTCCCTTCTAGAAATTCGCGTACAAGTATTTTCTTGGAACATTCCCTTTAATTAATGCCTCATTAATTACTCATTAATAAAATCACATAATTAATATACGTATGTCTAAAATGGGCCCTTCTCCTTTTTTAATAAAAGTTTTTAATTAAACTTTTATTTTTTTTAATTTAATTAATTCTCCACTAAAAGAGGACGAATGCAATTTAATTTTCTGGAATTGAAAACCAAATTTTTATCCATGTAAACCACTTATTATATGCTCTTCATCGTCTCATATTTCCAATGATATAAATTTTTCTCAAATCTGTCGCTCRGATCTCAAGATATGAACTCGTGAAGCTGAGTTGTCATGCAGACCCTTTAAAAATGTAGCTGACTGATATTTTAATTTCTGAGAAAAATATATCATCTTTAAACATTTGAAACCTATACCAACATTTTCTAYGTCAAAATACCGTTCCAACGATATAGAGTTTGCGTGATTCTGACAGCCAGAGCTCAAGATATAGCCTTTGCAAGATCACGACTCAACCATTGTTGATTACGTTTGATTGGTAAATGTGGACCCTTGATTTAATTTCGACCTCCTTTGTTGAAATTCAATTTTTCTCATTATTCTTATCCAACATGTACGAGAATAAAAGAGTCTTGGTGGTATATAATGTTAAGTGTAACATACACTTGACAAGAAATAAAGAAGAGAGGAGATTATGGAGCTTCGAGGAATCGACCCTTGGAAAATTGTTGAATATAATAATAATTTTGCATGCCCAGCCAACCACCAATATGCCCAGTTAACAATGATGAGTCACCCAACCAAATGTTACCACATGTCATCACTCAGTAGGCCAACAATCTTCCAATAAGAATCCGCCATATGTCATCCAATAAAATCACGCCATGTGTCACTTTTTGTATGCTGCCACGTGTCTCCATTAATTAGTTGCCATGTGGATATATCTCATTGGTTAATAAAGTTTCATGTGTCAATTGGAGATGTTCCTCAAAGAACTTAGGATAGGAAAAATATTATTAAAATAATATGGCAGGTTTACGTGAATCGAGAGGTAGGTGAGGAAATCACCGCAGAACCGCGGTAATAGATAGTAAGGAATGAATGTGAAAATTTCTAAGTGTAGGTGAAGTGGAGAGGAGAGGTAAATAGTTGTAAAATAATATAAGTCTTGAGAATCGGTCAGACTTTCCTATAACATGAAATAAACATCACCAACCCTAACCAACCCGCGAACTTGTGAACCCGTGGTAACTCATATATATTTTGACTAAGTGTTGGAGAAGTTACATAGTAAAGAGTAGTAAAGGAGTTGGGTGCATTATGAAGGTGACATAAGTCAAAGTGCATTTTGAGGGTTGCGAAGATAACACATATCTTAAGAAATATCACCAACCCGTGAACCTGCGGTAAGCCATAGTAAATAAAACCAAGTCTGGAAAGTATATAAATTTGAGAAAGGAAAAGGGGAAAATGAAAGAAATGGAAAAATGGGATAAAGAAATATGGAAAKGAAAATAAAAGGAAAGGAGAAAATAAAAKAAAAGGGAAATGAATGTGAACGCGRAAAGAAATAAAGGAAAATAGTTAAGTGTGAAAAATGGTAAGGGGAATATGAAAGTAATGAGACAATGGGAAAAAAGACTAAGTATAGAATGAGAGAATGAATAAGGGTGAAGGGAAAGGAAAKGAGAGAACATGTGACTTAGAACATTTTTCATATTTCTTCTTGTAACACCTCCATTAGATTTCTGGACAGAAGTATGCGTATCTTGGTCATGGAGACTCCGATTTTGATTCCGTTAAATGCATGGAGAAGCTAATACCGAGGGATATGCAATGAACATATAATAGTTCAAAAATATTCATCTTCCAATATCRTTTTTTATTATTATTCCAAGAGCGAGAATATATAGGTGACCAAATTTTGGTCAACAATGTGCAATTTGGTTTTCARTGTGTAGTTCTGTTTGCAGTCAATATGTAAATGAAATCATGACTCCATATCCCAATGGAGGCGCTAATACAAAGTTAAAGTGTTTCAAATGCTAGAATGTACAGTTTGCTTCAGTGTAAATGAGTAGGGAAGAGGACATGGATACAGGTAATGACAAGTTTTAGTGATCATTTTAAGAATGCAAGCAGGATGAAGGCACATGGTCTATTGTTCTTGGTGCTTTGCAAGAAAGAACCATCCCCAAATGGACCCTATGTTAGGACAAAAATTGACATTTCCAAAAAAAATTGTCCCTCATCAAAATTATACCAGCCTCACTAGCCTTAAATACTTCTATCATTTTGCTAAGCTTTATTATCCAAACTTCAAGTCAATTTATTATCAAAGTCAAGTTATCATCAAATCCAAGTGTCAAGCCTGAAGCACTAAGGATACTCTTGCACCAAGTGTTTAAGAGTTTCCCAAATGTAATTATACCAGCCTCGCTAGCCTTAAATACTTCTATCATTTCGCTAAGCTTTATTATCCAAACTTCAAGTCAATTTATTATCAAAGTCAAGTTATCATCAAATCCAAGTGTGAAGCCCGAAGTCAATTTATTATCAAAGTCAAGTTATCATCAAATCCAAGTGTGAAGCCCGAAGTCAATTTATTATCAAAGTTAAGTTATCATCAAATCCAAATGTCAAGCCCGAAGCATTGAGGATACTCTTGCACCAAGTGTTTAAGAGTTTCCCAATTGTAATTATTTTTGTTAATAAAAATATAGGGCTTATGACTCATTGAACCCAGTTTCCAAGCATAAAACCTGAGTTCTCTCTAGCCCATCAAGTGTCAAGCACTTAATTTCAAGTCTCATGGTGGCACCAATACAAAAGGCACCAAGGGAGAGCCCATAAGGGGAAGAGTTTGTGCACAACGCGTCGAGAACAGATGGAGATACTAGCGTATATAAACATATAAAATATGTTTATATGTTGCATGTGGGCTAAATTACTATAAACAAAAAATCAAAGCGCTAACCACCGACCACTGACCACTAAGCATAGAGCAAATCGTTCGAAACATCTAAGCTTCCAAGTGTTGAGACAACACCCAACATCGCC
>SNQJ01S0082934.1:20210-35004 GCA_010110895.2 Picea sitchensis
TTGTGTGATGGGTTCCATGGTTCTTTGCAAGTGAAGCAAAGTTGCTTCCTCCTCAATTCCCTTCTGGTGTTTTCATCCACTCTGCCACGGCCCCTGTCAAACCCCCTTGGGTCACATCCTCCTTGGTTCATTGGAGGTCTCTGATCTCTCCCTCCTGTGTTAAGAGGTGGTCTAGGCACAAATTTCGGCTTGGCAGCTGGCCCTAGGTCCCTTATCCTCCAAATGGCATCCTGTAGGTTGTTAGGCTTAAAAGCCTTTACCCAACCCTTCAAGGGTTCCATCAACCCTTTAGTGAAGAGCATCATTATTCTGGTCGGTGATATATCTTGCACCATGACTGCTAGCCTCTGATTTTCTTCAATGTATATCTCTGTTGCTCCTGTTTGCTTGAGCTGTGTGAGCTCCCGGAAGTGTAGCTCAGGATCCCCCTGGTCAAATCTGTCAATGAGTCTCTGAGTAGGTCACTATCTGATTATGGCCTAGTGTGGTGAGTCCATGATACCACCAATCATGAGCTTTTCCATCCAAGTACATGGTGGAAAATTTGATGGCTTCCATCTCCCTCATGGGATTAAGCTGCAGATAAGTGTTCAGCTTCTGTACCCATGCCTGGGCTGTCATCTTGGTTGTACCATCAAAGTATGGGATTTCCATCTTTCCTGCTCTTCGTTCAAACTCATAATTGCTCATGTGGTTTGGCCTGGGCTTGTTTCTGAACTTGAGTTGGCAGTATTGATCCAAGGACATCTGCCTCTGAATCATCATATTTAAGTCATGGTACTCCCTGGTACACTGTGCCATCTGCTCAACAAAGTCATCCACTTGCTCATGTTGTACTTGTTCATCTGTGAATGTGGGCAAGTAAGGTCTGGGGGTAGCCCTGCTACCCATCTGTCCATGTGACGTACCCCCTCCATGGCTTCCCTCGGACCTGGGAGCCTTTTCTGGATTATACCTGTTTCCACCATGGGATCCACCAACCTCTCTGCTTCCATACGTCTCAGGGTCTTTCCCCTAATGAGTCATCTACATCAATAGCTCGGTTATCTGAGTCTGGTTCTCATCAATCTTCCTCAAATTCCCATCTACCTTCTTCAAGGTCTCAGTGATTTCGGTTTGTCCCTTTCGGTTTGTCTCCTGGTTTTCCTGTAAGTGATGGACCAGGGTGCTTTCTGTAAGGTTTATGGTTTTATGGAATTCATGTGCCAAGTAAGCCAAGCCCTGTGGCTCACGGTCATCACCTGAACCCTCCATTTCGGCTTCTGTTTCACTGGTTTGCTTCTTCCTTCGGCCCATATAGATACCATTGTACCTCTGCATGCGCTAATCCTCACAAGTTGGGAGGATCAGAGCTCTGATACCACCGTAATGTTCCCAAGCCAATTTTTCGCTTGCAAACACTAACTAACCCCTGATTTGATTGTTTACTGTCGTGTATGCAGGTTGGCCATGAACATTTCAGCCTTAGGGTTTATTCAGTTATTTAGCCATAATTTATACAAGAAGCATTTCAACATATGAATATCTTCAACAATACACAAGATAAGAACCACAGACAAGATCTGAACTTTATTATAAGAAAGCAAGCACCTGATACAAATAGAGAAGCAGATCTGGAATAGCTTCAGATGGATTCAAGACAATAATATGAGCTGCATACAAAATGCTCCCGGAGATACAAAGTAAGCCTCCCAAAGGGTGCAATAGAAGATGAACGCTCCAATACAAAAACTAGGGTTTAGCCTAACCCTCAAGCTTCTGGTACAGCCTGCTGAAGACAATGGAGACCAAGGGTTCAGCCCTCCTGAAGATGAAGACCCCCAAATGCTGCTAGACTCCTCCCAGTGATAGATCAGGGAAATGATAGCCTCCTCCTGAAGTATGGAGCCCAAACACTGAAGCCTCCTCCTCAAACTGCAGAAACCCCAAACTGGTACGACCCTCCTAAAACCCTGAATATGACCAATAATTCAGCCTAGTTGAATAAGGGATTTGAATCCACTGAAACTCTCTAGGATGATAGATCGGGCAGTCACAAATCCCTGAGAGAAGTTTCAAGGTCAGATCTGGGCTATAGCCTCCTAGATCTGAAAATCACTGAATCACCAAATCATCCTCTATCTCCCAAAAACTGCCCCAACCCGCTGACAATGATTGGGATGTGATAACTCCTCAAAGAAGCCTCCAAACTGATGAGCAAAGGCCTGCAAGCAAAACCCTAATGATGAAATCTCCCAAAGCTTCCTCAATAGGCTGGATCGAACTCTTCTTCAACAAATGGTGTGCCCCTGCTGGAAAACCCTAACTGGTACGGCCATGTTGAACTTCCTGAATAGATGATGGATGTAGAATGGTGTGGGTGGAGTATTTCATCCTTGAGACCAAGCTTGGAACAAGGTGAGTGGAATCTTTCACCACTGAATTGTTCTCTAGGGTTTGTAATATCAAAACCCTCAAAACTGTATGCTCAAGAGCATCAACAAGCAAATACCAAATATCCAAGATGAAAAGAGAGGTGCGCCCTAACCTTCTCTTTATACTTTTTTATGTTTCCCTGCTGAGTTAAGTTAACCCCTAGAGTTAACTCCTAACTCAATCTCCAGCGCTTCTATTCCTTTATTTAGTTACCTTTTTAACTCTTTTTACCTTTTCCCTAAGTTAACTTAAAAATATAACATTAGTTTGGTTGACTTTTCCCCTTTGTGTGAGACTATGGTCTAGTGGGGATACCTAGACCACTAAGTCTTCCCAAACCTCTTCATCAAGAGGTGGGGGACATTATAAAGGCTCATTGAGTCCTTGATAATAAATCCTTAGACTCCAAACCAACCCTCATTGTCAATCATTATTTCTTATGAAAATGTTCTAGACATTTCTCTTTTGCAACCAAATAAATCTCTAGCGACAACATTTTTTGGCTTCATTACCGGGGATGGTTTTGAAGGTCTTTATCTTCCCTGGGTGTTTGACAGAGTTCAAATATATTTCTTGATGGTGAACAAGGAATAGACATAAAAAACTGGCTGTAATCATTCACATGGCGACCCCATGATTGAAAGAATCCATATGATTCACTGGCGAATCCACTGGTTTCAAGATGTTAAGTTCTTTTGCCGCTCGGATCGCTGTGAGGTTTGCACCTTTAAATTTTTTACTGTTTCTGGTTTTCCAAATGTTGTTCCTAATATTGAAGAATGGAGAGACAATCTTCCCAACTTTAGTGAAAAGGATGAGTATAATCTTGGTCAGCATCTTTTGGAATTTTATCAATGTATGGATCAGTTGGGAATTGTTAATGAAGATGTGTTGATGAAGATGTTTATGTTTTCATTGGGCCGTGAGGCTCGCAATTGGTACAAATCTCCGTCTCCTTCTAGTATTTCTTCATTGAAACAATTTCATGCTGGTTTTCATAAACATTGTAAGAGCATATACTCAGCATAAATCCTTTTTGAAGATTGCTGCAATATAAAGTTCACATGACATGTCTATGAAAATGATGGTCATGAAGAAGAATTTGCAGAGCAAGAGGATTCCCTTCAAGAAGATCAACCAAATCTATATGAAGATGAAGAGGAAATGCCAGAAAAGTTTCAAGCAAATCAAGAGCATATTTGTTGCAGCAGTGAAGATGATTTTGATGTTGTTCAAGAGCACGATCAAGAAAGTGTAATCCAAATACCTACTCTTATTATTCAAAGTGCAGATGCTATCGATCATGTAGCTCTCTTAAATGAAAAAGTTCAGCCATCTATACCAGTACCTTTTGAGATTCATGCCGAAGATGAAAATATGCAGAAATCAATATCTCTTTTTGAAAATTATGTTTCATTACTTCAAAATATTTACTGATAGTTTTAAGGTTGAACATGAGGACAATTTCGTTGTTGTTCAAGATCCTTTTCAAGAGAAATATCAACAGGTCCATCTTGATTTTGCTGCCCCAGATTAATATTCAAACTCTGTTTTCAGTAGAACAAAACGATTATAGTGCAACATATGTCACACATGCAACTTTGTCTTATAGATCAGTTGGAGATTTTTCATGAGCTTCAAGATCCAATGATATTTTGGATTGAATCTTCTTTTCCAAGGGTTTTAGAAATTTCAGTTTTTTACCGTGAACCATAAGAAGACTCATAGCTGAAGCAATGTGTTTTCACAAAGAACATACAAGATTAGTTCAACCATGAAAACCAGATGAGGAATGTATTGTTGATCATCAATCAGGATATGGTTTTCATATTTTTAAAGATCCAATAGTAGTATATTTGGAGGGTTTCATCTGTTCAGAGTCTTCGCTATTTTTCCACTATGGCTATGAGGATCAAGCTTATGATAAGTTCCCATTGGTTAAATTTTACTTTTTCTTCGCTATTTTTCCACTATGGGTATGAGGATCAAGCTTATGATAAGTTCCCATTGGTTAAATTTTACTTTTTGCTCATTAGACGCCAAGTTCAGCTAGTTAGTCAGTTGCTTCTTTGGTTGCATTGGAAACATCAAATCACTTGATCAAATAGATGATTAGTTAGTCTAGGAACTGTATATAAATAAGCTCGGTCTGAGCATTGGTGTGCAGTTTGGTTATCAGTGTGTAGTTCTGTTTGCAGTCAATATGTAAATGAAATCATGACTCCATAGCCCAATGGATGCACTGGTACCGAGTTGAAGTGTTTCAGATGCCAATATGCAAGGTTTTCTTCAGTGTGAATGAGCATAGCAGAGGACATGGATACATGTAATGACAGGTTTTAGATATCATTTTCAGAATGCAAGCAGGATGAAGGCACGTGGTCTACTCTTCTTGAAGATTTACAGGAAAGAACCATCCTCTGGAGATTTACAAGAAAGAACCATCAACAGATGGAGCCTATGTTAGGATAAAAATTGACATTTCCAAAAAAAAAATTTGTCCCTCACCAAATTTATACCAGCCTTGCTAACCTTAAATCATTCTGTCATTTCGCTGGGCTTTGTTGTCTAAACTTCAAGTCATTTTATTATCAAATCCAAGTGTCAATACTGAAGCACCGTGATACTCTTGCACCATGTGTTTAAGAGTTGCCCAAAAGAAATTATTTTTGTTAATAAAAAAATAGGGCTTATGACTCATTGAACCCAGTTTCCAAGCATATAACCGAGAGTTGAGAGTTGCCCAAAAGAAATTATTTTTGTTAATAAAAAAGTCATTTTATTATCAAATCCAAGTGTCAATACTCTTGCACCATGTGTTTAAGAGTTGCCCAAAAGAAATTATTTTTGTTAATAAAAAAATAGGGCTTATCACTCATTGAACCCAGTTTCCAAGCATATAACCGACAGTCAAGAGTTGCCCAAAAGAAATTATTTTTGTTAATAAAAAATAGGGCTTATGACTCACTGAACCCCGTTTCCATGCATACAACCGAGAGCTATCCTATCAAATGTCGAGCACTTCATTCCAAGTCACAAGGTAGCACCAATACACAAGGCGACACACAAGGTAGCACCAACACACAAGGCGACAAGCGAGAGCTCACGAGGGAACATCGTTTTGGCAAAACACATTGAGGGAACGTGGAGATACTAGCGTATATAAACATATAAAATACGGAAAATCAAAGAGCCGACCACCAACCGCTAAGCACAGAGCAAACCGTTCGAAACATCTAAGCTTCCAAGTGTTGAGGCAGCGCTCAACATCGCCAGATGTTGATGAGAGCATGCAAATTCAAGTCTTCGACAATTCTAAGCTGGAAGGAGACTGCAGAAACATTCTTTTTTTTTTTTCAAAAGAAAATTATCACAAATTTATATAAAATTCTTTTACAATAACAGATTTTATCCTGATCGGCGCTTTAGATCAGCCCAAATAGAGAATAAAGTCAGTTCTGGAAACAAAGACCACTAACTCATCAAACGATCAAGCAATAAACAACAACTAGTATACTGGAAATGGCAGAAAATTTCAGAGCAGAAGAAATTCCACTTTCTCCACTGTCTCTCGCCCTTTTCATACTTCAAAAATATTTAGGGAGGAAATAGGGTTATCTTCCCATTTTTGCAGTGATACACCGACAGCCTACCTTCAGTTTTTTTGAGCGTTCTCTTTGAAAGAAAGTCTGCCTCCTTTTTATGAACCCTATAAATATGATGGAAGCTGATGTCATTAAAGGTTTTTGCCAAATCCCTTGTTTTTTGTTTCCAGCATTCAATATTTCTCTTTGAAAGAGAGTCTGCCTCCTTTTTATGAACCCTATAAATATGATGGAAGCTAATGTCATTAAAGGTTTTTGCCAAATCCCTTGTTTTTTGTTTCCAGCATTCAATATTTGCGGATTGGAAGTTACCCTTATTATTTATCCACTCAATAATCACTTTCGAATCGCCAAGAACTTGTAAATTTTTTATCGCCCAGAGAGAAGCCAAGGCAAGAATCGCCCATAATCCCATGAGCTTCGCCTTTGTATTTGTTCCATCTCCACAATTAATGAACCATTTAGTAATACTCGACAAATGTGTCTTGAAAAAGCCTCCCACTCTGCAACATTTACCATTGGACAGGCTGCACCATCAAAGCAAGCCACAGTGGACCCCTCAGCATGTGTTATCTCACAAACTCTGTTTGGGATGAAAATTTGAATAACAGGCTGTCAGGAGAAAGAATCCAGAAGAAATCCACAATCCTATGAACCACTGAATAAAGGGAGGGGGAGCCATCTTGGAAAATCACCTTATTTCTCTCAATCCATAATTGCCAGCAAGCAAGAGCGGCCAAGCTAACAAGGGCAGTTTTTTCATTAGACCACACCTTGAAACAATCGGAGACTGTGGATCCGTTCCATTGAAGTTTAAGAAAGAAAATGTTTTGTAGGCGCATCCACACAACCTTTGCAAAGTTGCAATGGATTAGAATATGATTAATGTTTTCAAAGGAACAATTGCAAAGCTTACAAACCCCGGGGCCGATCCATCCTTTCTTCTGGAGTGCCTCCCAGGTAAGGACCTTTTCTTTTGCCGCCAACCAGATGAAAAGATTTACTTTGAGTTGAACTGTCCACTTCCATAACTTGAAAATCCAATCGCTGTCACTGCTAAATTCGAAAGGTTGAAGAAGAGCAATGTATAGGTTTTTAACAGAAATGACACCAGAGGCGTCCCCTCCCGTCCACATAAGAGAATCGGTTTCCTCTTTAAGGTAGATTCCAGCGCTCTTTAAATAAGAAACAAAGAGCTCCCACTCACTAGCAGTCTCTCTGGTAATGCCCAACATTTCACAATTTAGCCACCTGTCCAGAAAAGGGATATCACTGGACGGGACTCTCGCTTGAGCAAGCCATCGGATATTTAAATTATGTAAATGGATAAGCAGAGGTTCAGATAGTAAGGATCGGTCCTCCAGCCCGATTATTTTATTCCTTCCTATGGAAATTAGAGTACCCGAACCAGGCCTCCAACGAAGCCAATGGAGGATTACAAAAAAAGTATTGGTCAGTCCATTCCAGAAACTGGATGCAAACTGGACGCTTTCTGCTGAAGCTGGGAAGACCTACAAATCCAAGCAATAACTGGCCTGTCACCCAAATATTTGTCAAAGATGATTCGATCCCAGATACTATCATGAGTAAGCGCCCTTCACAAGGTGTTAGCCAGTAAAGCAGTGTTGAAGATAGTAAGATTTTTGAGCCCCCATCCCCCTACCTTTTTTGGTCTTGCCAGGATATCCCATCTGCAAAGATGGAAATGATGTTTTTTACTTTGACCACTCCACAGGAAGGCGAAGGAGAGCTTGCGCAATTTTGAAAGGATGTTACATGCTGCAGAAACATTCCTTGGCAAGACTATAGAAGATGTTGTGATGACTGTCCCTGCTTATTTTAATGATGCACAACGCCAATCAACAAAGCATGTTGGTGTTATTTCTAGCTTGAATGTTGCTCGTATTATCAATGAACCCACAACTGAAGTAATAGCGTTAGAAAAATTTAGAAGGGAATGTGAGAATGCTCAAAGAGCCTTGAGTGATAAACACTAGGTCCGGGTAGAGATTGAGTCTCTCTTCGATGGCATAGATTTTTCTGAGCCTCTGACAAGGGATCACTTTGAGGAGCTGAAAAATGATCATTTTAGGAAAACCATGGGTTCTGTTAAGAAGGCTATAGACAATGCTGGTACAGATAAGAATTAGATTGATGAAATTGTTCTTGTTGGTGGAAGTACCCATATTCCTAAAGTTCAACAACTACTCAAGGATTTCTTTGTTGGAAAAGACTCAAACAAGGGTGTAAACCTAGATGAGGCTGTTGCATTTGGTGCAGCTGTTCGAGGTAGCATTCTTAGTGGAAAGGTCTGTTGCAGCTAGAATTTTGTGTGGTGCATTTCGTATACGTGGATGGAATGTGCCGGAACATACTGTATGCTTGGTAGTGAAGCTAATTTCACCTCCTGTTCCTGCAGACTATCATGAACCTGGAAGTCATTTAGTATCCTTTGCACCATTACTTCATGCTGTCTTAAAAGGAATAACTACTATTGATACTGTTCATGTTATCTCATTGCATGACATGGTTCCAGAAGTTGCAGCTGCATTGATGCCTATTTGTGAGGCATTCAGATCCATCTTTCCTACATAGACACAATCATCAAATAAAGGAGATGACGTTTCAATTTATACAATCTTTTCAAATGCCTTTATTTTGCTGCTAAGGCTGTGGAAGTTCTATAGATGACCTCATGAACATAGCTTGTCAGGGGGAGGAGCTCCAGCTTATTCATAACTTACTTTTGAATACCTTTTACTTCTCTATAATATGTGAATGGCTTCATCAGTGAACATGGATTTTCATGAAATTCCCCCTGAATATCAAACAAAGGATAAAGAGCATTTTCAGGCTAAGATATTGTCAGGTTCAGGTACAAGTTGGCCTCAAGCATATCAAAGGATTTTTTTATTTCAAACAGATTATATATATATATATGTTTCTACTGGTGGAAAAAAATATTGTCAGAAAAATGAATTAGATATGCGCCTCTCTGTAGTTCAGATCGTATACAAATTTGAGAAAATTATCATATGTCGAAGCTGAGATGGATTTGTTTGATCAATGGAAAAGGATTTGGAAAGGGTACAGAATCAGTCTCAAGATTTGAAATATTGTTTGTCTACAATTAAATCATGGATGAATTAAAATCGTTGGACATCATTAAATTCTTCTAAAATTGGCCCAAGATTTGATTGATGTCGATCTAGTTCGATACATGGAGCCCGGGTTCTCAAAATTGAAGGCACTGGTAGGAGATCAGGTAGAAAACTGTAACGAGAACAATGTACCAGCAGAGACTAGTTTGAAAGTGGCAAGGAGAGACTATGTGCATCCCTATATATATAGAGGAAATCGCTGCAAATTCAAAAGGGTTTGGGCCTTTCAAAACGATACCAAAGAACACACTACAATGATTATCCAAAAGAAGGTGAAGTAACCAAATAAAATTGCTTTTGAGGAATGCCAAATACCAAGGTATGAGGCTTCCAATTGTAGTTAGTCGTGGTAGGCCTGGTTGTGGTGTTGAGTGTGCTTGCTTTATGTGGTAGTTTAAGTGATGCTTTTAAGAGGATTATTGATGGCTAATGGGTTCATGTATTTTGCGCTAAGTGGTTGTTGGAGAATACTTTCAGGAGGGATCAAATGAAGCTGGTGAAGAGATGGAAATATGATCCAGAAAAAGATAAATGTTGCCATGCAACATTTGTCATCGACAAGGTACCTGTTTGAAGTGAAATTTTGGCTATTGCCAAAGTGCTTTTCATCCCTTATGGGAAAAAGACTCTAGTTTTTATATGAGATTGAGTACACAGGGTAGCAGGGTTCAATATAAAGCATATTGTGGTGCAAAGCATCTAAATACAGTGTTAGCACATAGGATGTGTAGGGGTCAAAACTCTTTGGTTTTGTCTTGTTTTGAGTCATAGGGTCTTTAAGTCTTAGGATTTGGGTTATATTTCATGTCATAACTCAATTTTTTGGTTTTTTCTATAAACATAGTATTGTTTTAGTCTTGCTTCAGAGCCTTAGTGTCATGGGATTATTCATCATCATAAGAATAAGGGTTCACATGGGTCACACTCTTGGTATAAAACATCATCATCATGATATGTCTTGTCTCAAAGGTGTACACAAGTTTCCATTATGTCACTTTCCAATCATTTAAAGGTCAAGTCAGAGGTCAGATCTATTTGCTTCCAACTCACCTAAAATTTTGTAGCATACTAAGAAGCACCTCATGCACTTATCTTTGATTATCGCAATTTGGAAACATGTCAGGGGGAATTTCATTGTCTTCAACGCTTTCATTTAGTTTGATATTCAAAGATGATGTCAAGGAAAAAACTCTAACAATTTCCTTGAAGAGCGCTACTGGAATTTGAAATTGATGCTGGAGACTGGCGCTGCGAACTCGCTGAAGAAGATTATTCAAGATTGGATGCCTTTTTTCTAAGACCATCTCAAGTTTGCAAAGTACCAGCCCAAATCCTGATATATCAGGTATTCCTTGACGATTTTGCATGCTGCTTAAATATTGACAGAGGAATTAAAGCTGCTATGAAATTGGACCTACAAACAACTAATTGTCCATGTGATGCCAACTCTCAAACCCACTTTTATGGTGCTCTAAAACCTGCCCATTATTCAAAATAATTATCTCAGGGTCATCCTACAATTCCCTTTTGCAAACAAGTCATTTTTTCTCACTGATATCTCTGCACTGCGAACTTCCTGTTTTAACCCTGCACCATAATTGCACGTTACAAACTGGCGTTGTGAATCCTCTGTCTTTGGATTGTCAAAACACTTGTCATTTTGAAATCAGTCTATGACCCAGGTTTTAACCAGTTGTATGGGCTCCCTCTCAAACATGAAAATTATGGCCAATCCTTCATAAAAAAGAGCTCAATTTCGCTACAGGCTGGTGTTGTGAACTGATACTAGCACTGCAAACCCTTTCTTTTTATAGAGTTGCATCTTTTGCATGTCTGCAATTTTACTCAAAGCTCAATTGTTGTCTCTCTTATCATTCATTTTTTAAATTAGCTCCACTTCGTACCACTATTGTGTATAAGTTTTTAGTCAAGTGAACTCCAGGCATACCAGCTATGTTATCAAGCCCTAAAATCCTTGTTTACCCCATTTTTCACATAACAACTGTCATAAGTGCTTATAGAAAGTGTTTTTCAAACAACAATTATGGACAATCAACAAAACAAGAAGACTCACAAGGGGGGAGAGATTGTGAGAACTGAACCATATGGCATGCAACTCATCAACTCTGAACCATTGTTCAGGGAAGCTTTCCAGAGGGTGGGTTGTCTCAATTTTTGTCAAAATATGTAGAGAGGACATCCTGAAGTGGACAAAGGGTTTGCACTTAATTTTAATGGGACAAAGACTAAGGTGGGGATGCTGGAGTTTGAAGTTTCCGAGCATTATTTCTCTGTAGATACAGAGATACCTGAATGTGGTGAGAAATGGTTTAAATCCATGTCATTAAACTCTTATTTCTCCAAATAATTCCTTAAGCCTAAATATCAAGGATACAACCTATCTAAAGGAGTTCCCAGAAGTCACATGCTGGAATGTTTTGACAAGATTCTCAGGGTCATCCACAGGTACTTCACATGTGAAGGGAGGTTCAATATGGTATACCAATACCACATCAGATTACTATTACACTTCACTGGAAAAGAATCCATGAACCTTCCATTCTATCTTTTCAAGAGTATTGGTAAGATGTCAGACAAAGTCCAGGCTAAGTCAAAGCAGGTAGATACCAATGTTTTTCACTCTGGTCTGATCAAAATGTTAGTAATGGAAGAGTTAAAGAAAACTAACATTGGCTGATAAAATTTTCTAACTACATCACATTTTCAGTTAGATATTTCTCCTAAACCACAGTCCAAAATACAAATCCTACCCTTGTTGAGAGGATTGTGCTTTCAGATTCAAGCAAGAAGAAGAGGGTTACTAGGATTCCAATACTCTCCTTTCCTGATCTGCGACAACCATTCGAGATTGAGATTGATGCAGTTGACTATGCTATGGGTGCAGTTCTCACTCAACACGGTCATCCAGTGGCATACCATAGTGAGAAACTCTCAGATACTATCGGAAAATACCCCACCTATGACAAGGAAATGCATTCCATTTTACAAGTTGTCATCAATGGAAACATTACATTCTGGGAAAGGATACGATCATACACACTGATCACAAGCCTATAAAGTTCATACAGACACAGGGGAAATTGCAGAACGACCGCCATCAGAAATGGTGCACCTACATGCAACCGTTCCATATCAACATCAAGTATAAGACATGTATCTCAAATCATGTCGTTGAATGCCTCAGACACCCTCTTGTGGTTGCACTCACCATCGTGTTCCATTCCTATGGACATGAAGCATATGAGTGGCCCCAACTATCAACAAGATCCGGACTTCGCCACCACCTATCAGCTCTTGGGTACAAGTGTCACTGCCACCTATTTTCAAATTCAAGACTGACTATTATGCCACCTGGTCCATCTCTGTGTTCCTACAAGTGAGCGTGCAAAGATGATTTGGGAATCCCACTATATTAGGATGGAAATACATTTTGGCGTGGAGAAAACTGTGGTCATTCTTCATAAACATTTTATTGGCCAAAACTTCGACATGACGTCAACAAGTATATCAAATCTTGCACTGCATGTTCCATTGCCAAGCCAACCATCAATAAGAAATTCTTATATACCCTCTTCCTACTCCTGAGAAGCCTTGAGAATCCATATCAATGGATTACATGTCTGGCCTTTCATCCACCAGGCAAGGAAATGATTGCGTATTTGTGGTCGTTGATTGGTTTTCGAAGATGGCCATACTCACAGCTCGCAAGAAGAATATCACAACGACGTATATTTCCAAGCTCTTCTTTGAACGAGTGTGGGTCCACTTTGGGATTCCACAGACCATCATATCCGACCGAGATAACAGGTTCCTCGACACATTTTGGTCGAGTCTCTGGTCACTGTTGGACACCAAGATCACAAAATCCACTGCTTTCCACCCCCAAACAAATGACCAAATAGAGGTCATCAATCAAATGATTTTGCACATCCTGCACATGTACACCTCTAAGAATCCACATACATGGGACGAGAGTCTCCCCTATGTTCAACACAGTTACTGTTGGATTACTGAGAGGGGGGGTGAATCAGTAATAGAGCAATTTAATCCTTTTTAACCATATAATCCAAGTGTTATATCAATCAAGCATTATCATCCAATAACTGCAGAGTAAATAAGCAATGAACAAATGAACAAACATACACATACACAGTACACCAGTGTTTTACGTGGAAACCCAAATCGGGAAAAAACCACATAATGTTTTTTCTTATATGTCTTGAAGAATTACATTCATTGGAAGCATCAAATTCCTTTGTTTTCCAGCTGCAACTGGAAGGAGGATCCAACCCCATAGATTCTCAGGATACAACTTGAGGGAAGCTCCAACTCCCCAATTCTCTAGCTACAACCAAAAGGAGGCTACAACCCCCTATGTTCTCCAGCTACAACTAGAAGGTGGCTACAACCACCTATCCTTGGTCCGTCCTGCCACCCTGAAATAGAAGTAGAATGATGGAACCACTGTCAACCTGTCACTGTGAGATATACCGTTGTAAACCTGTACCAATAAATCTGAACCATACATCAACCATGCATCAACCTGTACCTCAACTTGTAATCAACCTGTACCATAAACAAGTGCATCAACCATGCACCAATCTGTACCAAATAACCTGTAATCAACCTGTACCATAAACAAGTGCATCCAACCATGTACCAATCATATGTAAACTACTCATCAACTATGACTCATCAATATGTACCAACATCATAAACTATACACCTCATGTATGTGTCAACTCATCAACTACTTGTCTCAACCATGTATTCAACATGTACCTCAACCAAAAGCCCTCATCAATTTCATCATCCAAATATGATTTGTATCTCTGTAATAGACCTGGTGTATATGATCACATTCTTGCAAACCTTCCTTAACTTCAACAACAAGAGACTAGCATTTTCATCAAACTTTTATTTAGTCTCACATGCCTAGTTTTGGATTAATCAACAACCCTAACTTGAAGTAATCATAACTTTGTACCTGTAATGTATAAAGATATGAAACTTATACACAATGTTCTTCAGTGTGTTTTATACAATTCCTCCAGGTGTTACTACTTGGAACCTCTCAGAAAAGGAGTTATAGAAAAAATGGCATACCTTGCTGAATTCTGGATTATTCTAGAGAGCAGAGTGACCTTGTAGAGCGTGTCTCACACAGAATATTTGTTGAATTGATATGAAACTGTTACATAGCATACTACAGGCTGTACCCTAACCAACACATTTGGTTTCATTGAATTTGGATCTATTATGAAGAAGTTATGACTTTTTTACCCGAAACACCTATTTTTGACTAGTTTCAGGGCTAGCCACAAACCTTATTTTCCATGGAGTGTAACTCCAAAAATACAATGACCCACAAGATGAATTTTTTACCACAGATACTTGGATATGTTTTCTCAATGGAATAACAATTTCACAGTCTGAATCATTATAGAAAAAAAAATTATAGCGAAAATGGTGAGATGACCTGTAAATAACATACCTTAGAAAGCATCATCAAAATAATTTATCCTTCCTTGCATTTCGGCCTTGTTTTCTTCACCTTCCCTCAGAATTTCGATTTAGATATCCTTGGTTACC
>SNQJ01S0082936.1:8917-43945 GCA_010110895.2 Picea sitchensis
TTGGTTTTCCCGGTTTGGGTTTCCAGGTGAAAAATCTCTGTGTAATGTTTGTATTTGCCATTGTATCTTTTTTGTTCTTTTCTAAATATCAGTTTGCAGTAGATATTGTACAAGGTTAGAATTTACAATCTCTTCCCTCAAGATTTGATGCAAAGGTTTCTACTATAGAATAAATGCATGAAATAGATAAAATGACTATGGACAAGATCCATGGAATTCTAACTTCTTATGATATGAGGACTGCGAAAGAAAAACTATATCTAAAGGACATAATCTTCAAGGAATCAATCAAATCGTCAACATCTCAAGATCATGATTCATCAGAACACTTCTCGAATGAAGAATAAGCTTCTTTGTAAGGAAACATAAGAGGGGAACCGGAAAATAAAAAGGTGTGTTACCATTCAAATTATTTCATTGTGGTACATTTGGTCATTTTTCATCTAAATGTCCTTTTGAGGAAAACAACACCAATGAAAAAGAAAGAAAATGATATTGGAATACTGAGAGGGGGGAGGGTGAATCAATATGAACACTTTTTACCACTTTCAATCACAATATTCAAACTTCAAATTTATCAACAATATATCATTTATTATTGCATCCAATATATCATGAGAATATAACCATAAGAAGTACAAGTCAACAATATCACATCAGATACATAGTACACAAAAATTTACATGGAAACACAAATGGGAGAAAACCATGAAATGCTTTCTTATATATACCAAGAATACATTCATAGGAAGCAACAACTTCCAAATTCTTCAACACCAACCCCCTAATTTACAAGCACCAACATGAAGGAAGCACCAACTCCTTGAGTTATCCGACACCAACTGGAAGGAGGCACCAACCCTATGATTTACAGGAACCAACCTGAAGGAAGCACCAAATCCATGAGTTCTCCAACACCAATTGGAAGGAGGATACAAACTCGTTTCCTTGCCCCATCATGCCACCCTAAAATATAAGTGTAGACTCACTGTCACTTCCAATGATACCATACCATGTACATCAACCTGCACCATACCATGCACATCAACCATGTACATAAACCTGTACTAGACTATGTACATTAACCATGTACCATAACCTATTCCATACCATGTATGTCAACCATGTACCATCGCATACATCAACCATATACCATATCACGTACGACATAAGATATCATCAATGAAGTGCCTCAAGCATAACCAATATATCCACAATACAAAGATCCCAATATTGCCAAGATCTGCTACTAATCAATGTACCATAACATCACTAAGGTGTACCTCAACATGTATCAACATCACCAAGACATAAAACTCATACATGGACCATAAACATAACCTTCAATAACACATGTAAAGAATACCCCTGATCTTGTAGCAGACCTCATACAAACAATTACATACATGTAGCTCTTTCTCAACTTTAGCAACAATAGAATAACTTCTTCATCAAACTTTATCTCAGTTTCGCAGTACTAGTTTTGGGTTAGTCATAAACCATAACTTTCAAAAAGAATAACTACATACATGTAATGGATAAGGTTTAAAATTTTAACCACCGATACTCTGATATATTTCTTCCATCTCCTGAAAATTCAAGGTCTGAAACTTCTCTGAACATAATTTATAGAGAAAATAGAAAACCTTCTTGAATTTTATCCTATTCTAGAGAGCGCACTTGTACAACATGCCACGCACTCAATATTTTCTATCTGATTTTGAAACTTGCACACAAGATACTTCCAACTATTAAATTTCCACTAAAATTGGTCTCATAGAATTTGGTTCCTCTATGTTGAATCTATGACTATTTTACCTGGAACACTTGTTTAAGACTAGTTTCAGGACTATTCAAAAACCCTATCTTCCATATAGTGTATCTCCAAAAATACAATGAACCAGAAGTTGAAATGGTTACCACAGGTACCTTGACATGTCTTCTCAACCTTCTATAATTGATCTCTATCTGAATCATTATAGAAAAAAAGTTATAGTGGAAATGGTAAGATTCCCGCTAAATAACATACCTTATAACACATCATCATAAGACTTCACCTCGAATCTCCTTGGTTACCTTAGATAAGAATCACTTACTCACATATAACATATTCAATATAATGTGTGTGTGAATTTACTTATGAGTGACTTCTTAAGGTGTATATATAATTTTTCTAAGTAACCTCTTTCCTTAACTTTAGAGCTTCTTGAACTTTCTTGTTACAACCACTTTATCCTTTCATTAATGACTTGGAACCAATTAGGGGTTTCTTAACCAATCTTTAGAGATTCCAACTTCATGAACTCATAACTCCTCAACCGTGAGGAACTACGTAATGTTCCACCTACCGTTGGAAGCAACATGATGAATAATATCCATATATGAGTGTGTTACTTGCATTTACACTGTCCTTCATGTCCTTATTCCTCAAACATCTTTGAGATTCATGAACACACCTATGGGTTTCTTATAGAATTCTTCAAAGTGTCTTCCTCTGAGGGCCATGATTAGAGATACGCCATAATGTGACCACTTTGGAGACTTCTCCAAATACACCCATCACATATGTTGACATCAATGTTAATCATTGCTTGTTGACATCAATGACAACCAACTTTCTAAAAACATCAATTTCAACCAATTGTCCAACAATCCCCCCCTTTGAATTGATGAAACACTTATACTCCAACACTCATACTCCACATATGACCAATTCTCCCTCGATATTTCTCTCCCCCTTTGAAATTATTGGAAAAGGGTATCTCCCCTTGGACTTTCTCCCCTATCTTTGTGCTTCTAATATTTATCTCCCGATCTTTCTATTTCTCTCCCTTTGACATCATGGGTAAAAGGGTATCCCCCTGTCGATATACTTTCTCTAAACAATTTTTTTATGAATTCATTTACTCCCCCTATCTTAATTATTCTAATCTCTTTCTCTAACAATTTATCTTCCTTGACATTTTTGCAAGATGTCGTGTAGATCAATGTGGGATTTCCTGTATATGTTTTCTTTCCTCTCTTCTGGTGTTGTTTGTCCATTGGTGCTTCCTCTTGTAATTCAATGACATATATAAAAAGCATTCAAAGTTACTTTTATTCTAGTCTTCATGACTTGTCAAGTTCACACCAATGACCATACCTTCTTCTAATGATATATCTTCTACTCTGCCTTTTACTTCTTGCCTTCATGATTCCACTTGTCCACTGATTCCACCGATTCCATCAATTCAAATTGTTACTATGATTTCATCCACTGTCATGGACCTTTTTATACTTTTCGAATCTCTCACGAATCCATCTTTTTCCATATGTCATAAACTTCTCACGACTATGCTACTCAACTACATACAATGTTGACCCATCTTCTGATTACAACATATTCCATCTTCTCAAGTTGTCTTCTCAATTTTGTAATTTAGACTCTACATGTCTGCAACAATCTGTACTGAATATGTCCATGTCTGAATGCACTCCTATAATCCTATATACAATGAATCTCCACCACTTTGAAATTGTCTGTATACAATGATTTTTTTTTAGGGGGATAGAGAACCTCAATGATATCTGAAGGATCCGATTGAGCCTCGAAAATGAATCTCCTCATCAATACCTTTCCAACAAGCTATCATGCAGTATATATAGAACAAAGCATCGAGTAGGTTGGTGGCTCTGCAACTAGGGTTTCATGATTCAATGATTTCCCCCCCTTTCCTTCCACCAACCACCTCTGCATGCACATGTCGTGCTCTACATAGGAGCTCTAACTGGCTCAACAAAATGATTGAAGAAGGGGGGGAGAAATCCCATTCATACCGCAACATTGCACAAATGATCTGGAGAATGTTCACGTGTGCAGACCATCCTTCAAACCGCCTCAACACCTGCGAGAACAATACCTATAGGAAAAAATGCATGGAGGCACAGGCACAAACATGAATGCAGAGACCTCACATCCAAAAGCAACTCAGGCCTGGATACCAGGAAAATGCATTCCACAAGCCTCGACTGCACCCCAATACGTCATAAATAGCAACAGAATAGGTGAAAACACTCATTTCATGCGAGACCATGCTCTCATAGGCAAGTTCCTAGGCCTTTAGCCTTCGAAAAGAGACCTGGCACGTTGGATCAAAGGCCGGTGGAACCCCAAGGGATATTACTAGCTCTAGCGAAGCTCCAAAGGATTCTTCACAGTCATATTCTACAACCTGGAGAACAAAGATCGCATATTCAAAGGCAGACCCTATTTCTATAACTCGACGGGGCTCTATCTGCACTTTTGGACTGAACGCTTCTACCTAGAAAAGGAAAACTTTGCCTATGCCCCGACATGGATTTGCCTCTATTCCCTTCCTCGGGAGTTTTTTTTGGAAGAAATTTTATCAGGAATCGACAACACTCTAGGCAAGCATGTAAAGTCCTCAGAAGGCACCAAGCACATTACACCTCTTATTCCAAAATCTGTGTTTACATGGACATATCCAAATCCCTCCTAGGAACGATAACCCTAGAATACCAAGAGGAGGAATGGGTTCAAACCATAGATTTTGAACACATTTCTTTCAGATGCAGAAAGTGCCATGAGCATGGACATCTCTTCAGATATTTCCCCCTCAATGCCCCCCCCAAGCCAGCCGAGGAAGATAAGCCAAAGGATTGATTCACTCAGGTGCAGAATCACAGAAGGAAAATGCAGAAGAAACCAGCTACCAACAACGTCTGGAAAAATCCCAACACCAACTCCTTTGAAGCCCTAATCAATCTTCCAGAGGAAGAAGAAGTAGAAAAACCCCACAAAGCAATGAGAGTAGAAGGCATAAACAACAAGGAAAACTAGCAACCAACGGACCACCTAGCCCAGGGAATCCCAGGCGACCCACCGATCCACCCAGACTCAGGAAAAGAACCAGAAAAGGAAGAAGACACAGTCATGGAAATGGATGAACATGATCTAGCAAAAATAGACCTAGACAGACTTGAAGAATCTCTCAACAGAAAAGACCTACAAACCTTATCATAAGATCAACTCAGAAAAGTCCACAAGGTATTTTTGGACTCATCAGCAGGGGCCACCATATGGCTGGGCATCAGAGGAGATCCAAAATCCGATCATATAAGAAACCCAAAGGAGAACAAAAGGTGAGGTAGGAAAATGGTACAACATCTCATCAAGGAGGCATGCAACTACATGATCAACTCATGACAGATACACAATCTCTCTAAGAGATCCTTTTCCCACCCATCAAACTGTTAACCATGAAGTTCATCACTTGGAACATCAGAGGCCCAAATGGACGATCTTAACAAATGATCCTATGAAACTGCATCAAAATGGAAGACCTAGACATCCTCCTTCTCCAAGAAACCAAATGCGTAGGGAAGTCCATGTAAGAAATTCTCAGAAGATGTTGGCACACTTTCAATTCATACCATACATACTCAAAAGGTGTTGTAGGTGGCCTGGCCATCCTCTGGAACTCGGATATGGTCATTCTTGACCAAGGATTTTCCACTCTAGGAAATCTCACATCCCACTATCAAGCAATAGGATCTGATAAGAACGGGTTGATTACTAATCCCTATGGACCGCAGAACATTCAGGAAAAAGACCTTTTTCTTTAGAACCTAGCATACCTCATCTCCATAGCTGGAAAAAAAATATGGATAGTTGGGGGAGACTTCAACATGATCCTCACGCTGGAGGAAAAAAGAGGTGGGAAGAAGAGACTGGAACAAGACAACATAAAATTCTAGGAGCTCCTAGATCATCACAAATTGGTAGACATAGAAAATGACAATGACACCTTCACCTGGACTAACAAGTGAATGGGGCCCCAACAAATCGTCTGCAGGCTCGATTGTTTTCTTCTCTCGGAGACCCTTCTCCTGGAAGGATCCCTAATAGAGTCCAACATCCTCCCCAAAGTAGGCTCAGACTCAGACCATTGGCTAGTTCAACTCTGGGTTGAAACTATGGCCTCCCCAAAGCTCAAACCCTTCAGATTTGAAAATTTCTGGCTTTCTCGTCACTGGTGGAACACAACCGAGATCCATAAGGGAACCAAAATTTACTACTTTCTGCAGAAGCTCAAATACTTCAAGCAACAGGTGCGAAAGTGGAACAAATAAGTCTTTAGAAACATCTTCCAAGAGAGAAAACTCCTGGAAAAAAAGTTCAAAGCCCTACAGACGCAGGCTATTCAAATCGGGTACACCCCAACTCATCAACATGAAGAGAAGCACATCAAGCAACAGTTGGAAGACAGGCTCAAACAGGAAGAAATTCTCTAGAGATAGAAATCCAGAGTTCAATGGCTCAAAGAAGGGGAAAAAATACAAAATTCTTCCACCTCTCTATGATCCATAGATGCTTCATCAACTACATAACAAAGTTGGAAAATGCTCAGGGCAACACCCTTCTCTCCCACCAGGATATCACACAGGAGCTCATCGGCTACTACAAAGACCTCCTCTCAGATCCCCTGGAAGATCGTGTTGAGGAAATTGGAAGAGTGAAAACCAACATCCCGACACTCATTACCCAGGAACAAAATGAATCCCTCATGACACCCATAAGACAAGCTAAAGTAGATTAGGCCATACAAGAGTTACCCACAGGCAAGGCTCTAGGCCCAGACGGTTTCACAATGGACTTATTCCACTTTTGCTAGCCAATGTTAAGGGAAGAAGTTTGGCAATTGGTGGAGGAATCACACAACTCTGGAAAAGTCCTACCATCCCTCAATGCCACCTTTCTCAACCTGATACCGAAAGAAGAGAGGGTCACCAATCCGAATAATTTCATACCCATAGCACTCTGCAATGTGATCTACAAAATTATCTCAAAAGTCATCGCTCTCAGACTCAAACCAATCCTTCCCTTCATCATCTCAAAGGAGGAACCGAGTTACGTTGAAGGAAGACAAATCATGGACAACATCATCCTGGTCCACGAGGTCATCCATTCACTCAAAAGCACACACACTCCAGGTATGCTTCTAAATATTGATCTCTCCAAAGCTTTTGAGAAACTAAGTTGGCACTACATAAGAGCTATCTTAACAACCTTTGAATTCAGTACCAACTAGACAGATTGGATCATGAACCTCATCACCTCAACCTTATTCTCAATCCTGGTCAATGACACCCCCTCCCAACCCTTCTCTCCCTTGCGAGGAATAAGGCAAGGGGACCCTATTTCCCCTATTCTCTTTGCAATAATGGCTAAGGGCCTGGGATGTTATATAAAATCCTCCATCGAAAATAGATCTCTGCAAGGCCTCCCTCTCCACGGGCTTCAACCTATGGCCTCACACTGTCAATTCGTAGATGACACCATGCTCATGAACACCCCCACGGTGCAAGAAACTAACAAGCTTAGCTCCATCCTCTCTGATTTTAGCGACGTCACCGGAACTTCTTTCAACCTGGCTAAATCATAGTTCTTCTTCTTCAACACCCCAGAGGCCATCCAATGAAATATCTCCCAGCTTCTCTCCATCCCTGTCTGCAACCTTCCTACTCATTATTTAGGCCTCCTCTTGTCGGATTCAACAACCCGCAACCTTTCCTGGGACTCCCTCCTACTCTCCATTTCCAATTGTCTCAGAACCTGGACCTTTCTCTCTCTCAACCTCCCAGCTAGAACCACCCTCCTAGAGTCTGTTCTCCAAGCCATACCTACCTACCTCTTTTTTTCTCTAGTAGCCCATCAATTAGTCATAAATAAAATTTGAAATCTATAGAGGAACTTCCTATGGCATGGTCACAACCTAGACAAAAAATGGGCTCTGGTCAGTTGGGACAAAGTTTGCAAACCTAAATCCCTCGAAGACCTGGGCCTCCGTGACCCTGGAAAACTCAACAACACAATGGGAGAAAAAATCTGGTGGAGATGGATCAAAACCCCCATAGAAATATGAGCCAATATTTGGAAACACAAATACGCTCCAGACATTCAACAAAATCATTGGATCAGGATGCAAGACAAAATACAAGGCTCCAACATCTGGAATGTGGTTTGGAGAAACAAGCCACTTATCTAGGAACGTGCCTTCTGGGAAATCTGCAATGGTCAAACCACCATGTTCTGGACTGACTCTTGGCAATAGATGCCACCCCTCGAGTTAGAAGAGAATCTATGCATTATGAAAATAAGATACACAATCTAACCACTGCCAAAGTATCTGACATGTGGGTGGCCACCCAAAACAACTATCCCTGGAGAACCTAGAAATCCATGCATCATGACCTATAGGCAGCAGAAAACTACAACCTGTAGAACTGGACACAAGCAATCTCCCCACGAAGAATACACACAAGTAACGATCCCTACATTCTATGATGGGGGCACTCACCTCATGGAAACTTCACTCTGAAATAAGGATACACTCTACAGGAAGGTTTTCAATCTCTGCCAAAGGACCCCATCTGGAAATTAGTCTAGAAATCTAATTTCTAGCCTAAAATATCCATGTTCCTCTAGCTCCTTCTCCAGAACAAGATCCTAACCTGGTAAAACCTCTAGAAAAGGGGCTTTATTGGACCCTCGATCTTCCATCTTTTCCATCAACACACAAAAACCATGGATCACCTCCTAAATAACTGCACCATTAGTGTCGATATATGGGACCATGCTACTCAGCACCTGTGACGAACCTATCGAGACAAAGGCAACATCATAAACATGATCAGGAATTGGGGATCAGGACCCTACAAAAGCCAACTCCTTAACCGAATTTGGAAACTCCTACCAGGCTTCATAGTTTGGCAACTCTAGAAAGAAAGAAACGTAAGAGTATTTCACTCTCATCCCTCCCCCCCTACCAGCATCTAGTCCACCATTCACTTGCACCTCCAAGAAACCCTCCAGCTCCATCCTTGGACCAAATATGACCTCCCCACTGACCCCACAGAAACCTTGATTTTCAAATCCTTGGGCCTCAAGCTCTTCGCAAGCTTCTCTCCTCCCTAGTTCCCCCCTTCTCCCCTAATTGTCAAACCCTTGATATGGTCTCCCCCTCCATCTAGGCTTCACAAAATCAACTTCGATGGAGATTCCAAAGGCAATCCAGGCCCCTCCGGGGTGGGGGAAGTGATAAGGAACAACCAAGGCCGAATCCACAGCATCACAACCGAAAACCTGGGTTTCGACACCAACAAATCAATGGAAATATGAGGTTTAATCAGAGGAGTGCAATTGGATCTGGACCACAACCTCACTTGCCTCATCATCGAAGGAGAATCCAAAGTCATAATTGAGTTAGCTTCCAAAATCCTCAACGGAAGGAATCAAGAAAGGATAACCCCCAACTGGTGCCTGTTGGGTCCTCTCCATAGATTTCAATCACTACTCAAACCCTCTCTAACAATCATCGCCTCTCATGTTATGTGTGATGAAAATAGAGTGGCAAATAGAATATCCAATGCAAGAGTGGGCCTCATGCAACAAATTACCCTCACAAACTCTAGAAGGACCCAGACCTTGACAATATGGACTCAGTGCAAAGAGCTAGCCCTAAAGGAATATCCACACCCGGATGGGGTGCCACTTGGAAAGAGGAGGGGGATACATGGCAGGGATAAATGGAGGGGAGAGTTATTATCCCAAGCTACCATCCCCAATGCATCAACTTCCCATGGCATACACCATGAGGAGAGTTAATTCAGTGCACCTAGCGGAGCTCTTGGATGAGCAATCTAGCCAGGATACTAGTACCAGTCACCTTCAGTAGTCTCATTGGCCTTCAATGGTGATGGGAGAGGCATCACTGGCTCCTCACAGTGTTAAAGGTAGCCCTGGTACACAATTCTTACTATTGTTTACCTGCTATGCTCATTGCACAGAGCTCCTCAACCCTCCTGGATTCATATCTTGCACTCTGTGCATTCTCCTAGCCTCCTCCTACCATCACTGCTCCCCCACCATCCTCTCTCACCCCCTACACTCCCTGGTTCCTCCCAACATGCCCCGAGAGCGGGGGAAGCCCAGGTAGGGCACCGAAAAAATGAATGCCCTCACTCGAGGTACCAGACTTATAGTCTCTCAGCGAGTTATAATTGCTCACTTCAGTCATTCGCAATGCCACACCAAGAGCACTCAAACGACCCTACGTGCTCCGAAAATGGAGACCCCATCCTCCTCATTTCAGACTCAGTCCTTCCTACGCACTCCAAAAATGGAGACCCCGTCTTCCCCGGTGCATTCTCCATTGTCACCTCTACATTTTCAAGTTATCACATCGAAGGAAGAGGTTCCTCCCCTGCCTATGAAAATCAAACTCACCACCATCAAAGAGGAAGTGCCACCTCCATATTTTCCTCTAGGCCTGAGCTTGGTGAATGTGACAACACCACCCTCAGATGTATGCCTCCCCACTGCCACTAGCCTTCTCACCCCTCCACTTCTCAAGTTGGGAGAGCCTTACTACAGTGACGGAAGCTACATCATGGAGGAGGAACCCCCCCCAATATGGAAATTGAAAGGTGTAGGGATAGATTCAACTGTAGCAGGAAACACGGGCATGGATAAGGGAGAGGAGAGCTCACACTCTGCTTATCATTTGGTAGAGGAGAATCTTGAGCTCCTCTTCGACATCTGACAGCTATAGGATGAATAGGTGCACGGCTAAGGGATCATCAATTAATGACTGGAATTGTTGTTTGAGGCATTCACAGATGCCCCAATGCACGCCCGCTGCCCAAATTGCAAGCAGAGATTCACCCCATATTACACCTCTCATGGACATCTAGGTTCTCCAATGGCTTGACGCGGCTCACCCCAGGTCACAGTTTTTTGTTAATTATAGATATAGAATGGATAGTGATAAGTTATCCTTCACTCTTTTTTCCAATTGTTTAATTCTCTTAGTCATGGTAACTCTGAATGAGGCCATCCCTAGGCTATATAGATGGAACAGGGTTCTTGTAGAAACTATCAGTCCTCTGCACAATTTTTGTAAAATATTTTTCAGACATGATAGACACATCACCGCTTGGAGCCACCTGTTCTGGTTTCCCTCCTATGGCGGAACAGGTGGCTAACAAGCATCACAAATCTATATACTCATGAATCAATATAAGGTCCTTATTTTATTTACAAAAAAAAAAGCAAGCTATAATGCACCCCAAACAAAGATCGTATGCCAAAGATACGCCCCCAGGAAGTTGATACGCCAAACTACCCAAAACGAGGTCCACAAAATTGTTGTCTTTTCATATTCCGGGGTTAGGGTTTTAGATTTTATTTATGTTAAAAAGGCCTTGGAGCCTAATTATAACATCATCTTCTTTTGAATGGGAGTATCCATCACATCTCTTCTCAGAGATAAGATGCCACCATTCTAGCATGTCTTTCAATCTGTATTTTTTGTACATTTCGTTCATTAATAGAAATTGTGTATTACTATATATTGATGCATCTTGTTATACATATGATATATATTTGTTATGTTATTGGAACTTTTTCAATATCTCTTTATATTTATGTGTTATATCTCTACTCTCATTTCGTGCCGAAATAATTTGGATCAGTGGTATCAGAGCAGGTTTCTCTTGATCATTTTTTCAGTGCATGTCCCCGATGAGGTCCGACTATAGCAAGTTGGGTCTCGATATTGTCTCTCTTAAGGAAATTACTCTCACATTCCCAAGAAACTCTCCAAGCAGGAAGAAAATAAAAATGACAGAGAATATGATTCTATTAATCTGTTGCTTGAGCAAGCTCTCACATGATAGAGGGATGGAATGATGGAGAATTTTCCCCACATCCTTCAACCTTTGCCGATAAAAATTGATGCATGTTCATCAAGCAGCCAATTTGGAGGCACCTTTCCTTTCAAGGTACAATTTAATTTTTATATTCTCATTTTTTAAGGACAAATAGATGCAAATGGCCTAGAAAAATTGTTAAATCTTCTAGAAGGTTATTTCTCTGTTCACAAATTTTTCGACAGGGAAAATATCACCTTCGAACTCCTTAAATTTCTCTCCCATGTCAAACATTGGTGGGAAAATTACTGGGAGCAAAGTTCCACAGCGGAGTCTAGAATATATGGGGCCAAGCCCATTTGAGATTTTGTTGTGGATGCGATCAAGGAACAATATTACCCTGTTGGAAACTATGATGACCAACACATGAGATGGACCACACTGTAGTAAGAGAGGGGCCCAGAAATGTCATATTTCAACAATACATTCCATACCTTTCTCACCAAGATGGGTATCAAAGAATTTGAGCGCATTTGGTTCTGAAATACTGTGGGGCTATACACAAACACATCCAAACTAAAATAGATTTTCTGGACATCTCATCACTAGGTGTTTCTTATCGATATGCTGTTAAAATCGAGCATAAATTTAGGCACCATAATAAACGAAAGTTCAGGTCTGTAAATACGCAACAACCAAAGTATGATAAATACTACGCTAATAAACAACCTCCCGAAAACCAGTCCAAGCCACAGGAAAAGAAGGGTCACAAAAGGATGAAGAAAGACACTAGAAAGTGGTGTGATTTCCACAAAATCCCCTGGCACAACACCGATGAATGTTTCTCAATACAATCATTGGTGGATGAGATCAAAGAAAATGATCTGAATGCAAATTCAGAATCAAATTCAAAAAATAATAGAAGAATACAGATCATCGACATAGGCCCCACTACTACTATTGCGACCACAACAATTCAACCAGAAGAAATAACAGATCTTGAATAGGGGGAGTGCCTCTTCCATTCACATATGTGGGTGAAGGGTTCCCCATTGCATTTCATGGTTGATAGCGAAAGCCAGAAAAACCTCATCTCAATTGAGGTCGTTAAACAATTGGGATTGTCGAAAACACCACACCTGCAACCATACAACATCAGTTGGCTTCTCTAGGGACAGGATCTCCATGTTAGCCAACAATGTTGATTTTCATATGAAATCCATCACTTCAAACATGAGGTCTTATGTGATGTTTCCCCACTGGATGTTTGTGATGTTCTTTTGGGCCATCCATATATGTGGAAGCACCATGTTGTTTATGAGTCTCGACCCCGTAGTGTCATTTTTAGTCTGGGGGCCATCTCTATAGGATACCAGAGGTAGTTCTTACTAGTGTCCCACCTAAACAATGCCACAAGGTAGTATCTCATACTACAAAATTTAGCTTCTTCACAGTCTGTTCAGAAGGTGAACATAAGAACACCACAACCACTATAGCCTCAGTACAATCACCTTCTGTCTAGAAGAAGTAGGTCAACAAGATTGAAGCAAAGCGTAATAATTCCTTCTATACACAACCATCTTAGGTAGCCAGACTATTTAAAAATATCCAACCCTTCCAGCCACAGGTTCATGACAACCTTCAACAAACTAAGGAGTGAAACTTCTCCAGCAAGGCAAGCAACTCATCAAGATGCAAATCCAACAAACAATTACCCCCTCCCTAGGGAACTCAATAAAATGGATACAATTGATTCCTAATGAGGGAGGATTGATCCAGGTCGATATCAGTGTCCACCCACCTATTCCAACTAGATCAAAACAGTCTTTTGGAAACTTACTATTTTTGTTATTTTTTCGGTTCCTAAACTTCCAGGGCCATTTTGAGGGCCCAAAAGAATTTGTTTTTGGGATTGATCACCTCAATGAGAACCAAAGGCTCTGATTGAGACCAAAAAATTAATCTCCTCATATATACCTTTCAAATGAGCTATCGTGCTCCCAAAATGGAGATCATATGTAAAGGTTACGCCCCCGAGAAGTTGATACACCAAACTACCCAAAACGGGGTCCACAAAATTGCTGGTTTTTCATCTTCCAGGGTTAGGGTTTTGGATTTTATTTATGTTAAAAAGGCCTTGGAGCCTCATTGTAAAATTATCTTCTTATGATTGCGAGTAGCCATCACATATCTTCTTAGAGATAAGCTTCCACCATTCTAGCGAGTCTTTCACTCTGTATTTTTTGTGCATTTCGCTCATTAATAGAAATTGTGGATTACTGTATATCGATGCTTCTTGTTATATATATTATATATATTCATTATGTTATTGGCTCTTTTGCAATATCTATGTATATTTATGTGTTATATCTACACTGTCATTTCGTGCCAACAATAATTTGGATCAGTGCTTACAAAAGAACATACATAATTATGTTATGTGGTTTTCTCCTGCATTGGGTTTCCACATAAAACATCTCGGTGTATTATGTTTTTTGTGTTGTTTTGATTTCTACATGTATTGGTGATTAAGTAAACACTTATAGATAACTTTAATCATTAAAAGGAAATAAATTAGTAAAAATTGATGCAATATTGATTCACCCCCCTCTTAGTATTTCTTTTAGTTTCAACAATTGTTATCAGAGATCAAGTTCCTTCAATAACAACCTAACAACTGGAAGGAAGATCACACAGAAAATATGTCAAGTCAATATTCCTTTTCTTCTTCAACCATACCTTCTATGTTCAATGGAACAAATTTTACATTTTGGAAAATCAAAATGAATACCTACTTGATTTCTCTTGGTATGGAAGTCTAGTAGATTGTGGTAGATGGTTATAAAATTCCAACTACTCCTCCAAATGATGAAGCTGGTAAGAAACATTACTACAATAATGCAAGAACTATGAATGTCATCCAAGGAGGACTTGCATAATTTTTTTTTGTCAAAGTAATGCAATTGGAATCCATAAAAAAAATATGGGACAGAATGGTAAACAATTATGAAGGAGACGAGAAAGTAAATTTGACCAAACTTCAAGCTTATAGAATGCAATTTGAAAGCCTAAGAATGAGTGAAGATGAAAATATTGTAGGTTTATTTCTCAGAGTAGATGAGACTGTAAACACTATGAAAGGTCTAGGTGAGAAGATTGAATAAGCTATAGTAGTTCATAAGGTACTGAGATCTCTTCCCTTAAGACTTGATGCAAAGGTTTCTACTATAGAATAAATGCATGAACTAGATAAAGTGACTATGGACAAGATCCATGTAATTCTAACTGCTTATGATATGAGGACTGGGAAGAACAACTATATCTAAAGGACACAATCTTCAAGGAATCATTCAAATGGTCAACATCTCAAGATCATGATTCATCAGAACACTTCTCAGATGAAGAATAAGCTTCTTTGTAAGGAAACATAAGAGGGGATCTAGAAAATAAAAAGGTGTGCTACCATTCAAATTCTTTCATTATGGTAAATTTGGTCATTTTTCATCTAAATGTCCTTTTGAAGAAAACAACCCCAATGAAAAAGAAAGAAAAGGATATTGGAATATTGAGATGGGGGGGGTGAATCAATATGAACACTTCTTACCACTTTCAATCACAATATTCAAACTTCAAATTTATCAACAATATATCATTTATTATTGCATCCAATATATCATGAGCATATAACCATAATAAGTACAAACCAACAATATCACATCAGATACACAATACACAAAAATTTACATGGAAACACAAATGGGAGAAAACCATGAAATGCTTTGTTATATATACCAAGAATACATTCATAGGAAGCAACAAATTCCAAATTATTCAACACCAAACCCCTAGTTCACATGCACCAACATGAAGGAAGCACCAACTCCTTGAGTTCTCCGACACCAACTGGAAGGAGGCACCAACCCTATGATTTACAGGAACCAACCTAAAGGAAGCACCAACTCCATGAGTACTCCAACACCAAATGGAAGGAGGATACAAACCCTTTTCCTTGCCCCATCATGCCACCCTAAAATATAAGTGTAGACTCACCATACCATGTACATCAACCTGCACCATACCATGTACATCAACCATGTACATAAACCTGTACCATACTATGTACATCAACCATGTACCAGAACTTATTCCATACCATTTATGTCAACCATGTAAGATCTCATGCATCAACCATGTACCATATCACGTACGACATAAGATATCATCAATGAAGTGCCTCAAGCATAACCAAGATAGCCACAATACCAAGATCCCAATATTGCCAAGATGTGCTACTAATCAATGTACCATAACATCACTAAGGTGTACCTCAACATGTACCAACATCACCAAGACATAAAACTCATACATGGACCATAAACATAACCCTCAATAACACATGTAAACCATACCTCTAATCCTATAGCAGACCTCATACAAACAATTACATACCTTTAGCTCTTTCTCAACTTTAGCAACAAGAGAATAACTTCTTCATCAAACTTTACCTCAGTCTTGTAGGACTAGTTTTGGGTTAGTCATGAACCATAACTTTCAACAAGAATAACTCCGTACATGTAATGGATAAAGTTTGAAATTTTAATCACTGATTCTCTGATATATTTCTTCCATCTCCTAAAAATTTCAAGGTTTGAAACTTCTCAGACCATAATTTATACAGAAAATGGAAAACCTTCCTGAATTTGATCCTATTCTAGAGAGCACACTTGTACAACATGCCACATGCTCAATATTTTCTATCTGATTCTGAAATTTGCACACAAGATACTTCCAATTGTTAAATTTCCACTAAAATTGGTCTCATAGAATTTGGTTCCTCTATGTTGAATCTATGACTGTTTTACCTGGAACACTTGTCTAAGACTAGTTTTAGGACTATTCAAAAACCTTATCTTTCATATAGTGTATCTCAAAAATACAATGACCTAGAAGCTGAAATGGTTACCACAAGTACCTTGACATATCTTCTCAACCTTCTATAATTTATCTCTATCTGAATCATTATAGAAAACAAGTTATAGAGAGAATGGTAAGATTCCCGCTAAATAACATACCTTATAACACATCATCATAAGACTTAACCTCATATCTCCTTGGTTACCTCAGATAAGAATCACTTACTCACATATAACATATTCAATTTAATGTGTGTGTGAATTTGCTTATGAGTGACTTATTGAGGTGTATATATAATTTTTCTAAATAACCTCTTTCCTTAACTTTAGAGCTTCTTGAACTTTCTTGTTACAACCACTTTATCCTTTCATTAATGAATTGAAACCAATTAGGGGCTTCTTAACCCATCTTTATAGCTTCCAACTTCATGACCTCATAACTCCTCAACCCTGAGGAACTACGTAATGTTCCATATAGCGCTGGAAACAACATGATGAGGACTATCCATCTATGATTGTGTTACATGCATTTACACTATCCTTCATGTCCTTATTCCTCAAACAACTTCGGGCTTCATGAACACACCTATGGGTTTCTTATAGACTTCTTCAAAGTGTCTTCCTGTGAGGCCCATGATTAGAGATACGCCATAAGGTGACCACTTTGGAGACTTCTCCAAATACACCCATCACATATGTTAACATCAATGAAAATCATTGCTTGTTGACATCAATGACAACCAACTTTCCAAAAACATCAATTTCAATCAACTGTCCAACAATCCCCCCTTTTGGAATTGATGCAAACACTTATACTCCAACACTCATACTCCACATATGACCAATGCTCCTTCTATGTTTCTCTCCCCCTTTGAAATTATTCTCAAAGGGTATCTCCCCTTGGAGTTGCTCCCCTATCTTCGTGCTTCTAATATTTATCTCCTTATCTTTCTCTTTCTCTCCCTTTGACATCATGGGTAAAATGGTATCCCCCTATCGATATACCTTCTCTAAAAAATATTTCTATGAATTCAGGCACTCCCCCTATCTTAATTCTTCTAATCTCTTTCTCTATCAATTTATCTTCTTTGACTTTTCTGCAATATGTCGTGTAGATCAATGTGGGATTTCTTGTATATGCTTTCTTTCCTCTCTTTTGGTGTTCTTTGTCCATTGGTGCTTCCTCTTGTAATTCACCAACATATATAAAAAGCATTCAAATTTACTTTAATTCTAGTCTTCATGACTTGTTAAGTTCACATCAATGACCATACCTTCTTCTAATTATATAGCTTGTATTGTGCCTTTTACTTGTTGCCTTCCGGATTCCACTTGTCCATTGATTCCACCGATTCCACTGATTCAAATTGTTACTATGATTTCATCCACTATCATGGACCTTTTTATACTTGTCAAATCTCTCATGAATCCGTCTTTGTCCATATGTCATAAACTGCTCACGACTATGCTACTCAACTACATACAATGCCGACCCATCCTATGATTACAACATATTCCATCTTCTCAAATTGTCTTCTAAATTTTGTAATTTAGATTCTACATGTCTGCAACAATCTGTGCTGAATATGTCCATGTCTGAATGCATTCCTATAATCCTATATACAATGAATCTCCACCACTCTGAAACCGTCTGTCCAAAAATTGAAAATACTTTAGATTGCTCAAAAGATAGTCCTATTATCTGTAGAGATGCTGCTTAGAATCACAATGTTCAATTGTTGGCCCTTGACCAAGTTTTGAGAATTCTTGGTCATGTTTGACCTAATTTTGGGACTTTGACAGGCTGTCAAAGGTGGAGCACAAGATGAAGTGGATATCACGAGATCTCGGCCACTTTTAGGGCCCTTTTTTGAATTCGAGATTATGTAATGGGTATGGGATGTCGGCCCATTGGTTTACCCATGTTTAGGCCTATTTTTTAATGTATAAATAAGTAGCTAGGTGATGTAAATGAGAGACCTAGTAGGCTGGTGTGCTAAGTACTAGAATTGGATCTATGTGATCAAGAGTTGTAAGTGCTTTGTGCACACTATGTGAGGCTTGCAAGTCTAGTGCAAGTAACTGTAAGAGACTGTGTGAAGGCTTGGTGTTGTACCCTAGATAGAAGAAGGAGGATCTAGCAGAGTGTGCGCAGATATCCCATCTTCTGCGGAGTAGAACTTGGATGCTATGTTCTTGTAAGAAGATTGACCAAAGATAATAAAGAAGAGAAAAGTTGGTGGGGGTGAACCACATACATGATGTGTTGCTATGATTTGTATGATGTATTGATGTGTTTATGTGTTTACTTTCTTAGTGCTTTAATATAGATGAATGATAGATGTATATGTTGATGCTTAGTTCTTAATAATATGGATGGATGTTAGATTTGACTTATGTACGTATGCTTAGTGCTTGAGTACCTTAGATATGAATGAAAACTGTGATACTTTGTAATTAGGGTTTAATTGCACTATAAATAAGACTGGATATTGATGAATGTTAAGTGTTGAGTTCTCTATTAAGTGTTAGAATCATAGATCTGTGTCCCAGCTAGGGTTGCAGACATCTGATTCCTGCAACCACCCCTACCTCTACCTCGGGTGAGACTTCATCTGCTTCGTAGGTGTTGTTGAAAGGGTCGGTAGTTAGGGTTTTGTTGGTGCGTTGAACCATGGGTCTGCCCCTGTGCCAACAAATGGTTCCATTGCCAAGACCTGAAACTTTGATTGCTAGGAAATGAGGAAAAATAAGCTTTGTGCAAAGATCCGACCTGAAACTGTGATTGCTAGGAACTAAGGAAAAATAAGCTTTGTGCGAAGATCTGACCTGAAATTGTGAAATCTCTGTGCATAGATCTGTTGCTCTAGTGAGCAGTATTCTACTCGATCTGTGAAGCTCTGTGCTAAGAAAAGAAGTCTGATATTGAGAAAAGAGGTAAGGTCTGAACGCTTTGTGCTTTGATAGAGGTAATAATAGTGAAAAGTTTTAGATCTGGAAGCTTTGTTCTTTGTTGAAGATAAGATTAGAAGAATTTTTTTTGTTTCTAAAGTATGGATCTAGGTATGTTTCATAAGATTTGTCCTAGCTTGAAAAATAGAGCACTAATAGAAGAAAGAATATTTGATATGAGTAGATCTGATAAGAATAGTCAAAGATATGTTATACGTATGCATAGAGAGAATGTTTGGACTAACAAATGGTTGTACAATCCTAGAAAGATTTTTTTGCAGGTTAGCTACCATGATTCTAGTGCGCAATACAGGAAAGGCTAGGGATCATTTAAGAGAAAGAGGGGATTAACCCTTTGTTACAGTTGTAGAAGACCAGGACATCTGAATAAGGAATGCCCTGGTAGAATACCTAGTTGCCTATGTTGCAAAGCTATGGACCATGAAGTATTGAATTTCCCTAGAATGATTGCTAAGGTTGAGAGGATGAATATGATACAAGAATACCATGAGAAAGGTCAAGCAAATGAAACCATGACAGAACCCTAGAAAGAATCCGAAAAAGTATTGCTAATGATGAAAGAAACCCTGAATGACCATCGACATATCAACTTATCAGAGATCTTCAAAGAAAAAGAGTGCATTGAAACAAGAATAGGAGACTTCAACATTGACTTTGTTCTCGATGAGGAAACACTGGTGAATATCATGACAGAAAGAACATGGGAACTTTTAGGGAACCCTGCTATGTTTCCTTCATTAGGAGGAATAGGATTATTCAGAGGAAAGTTGATAACTCTATGTGGAATACTTACCCATATATCTATGAGTGCTCATGGAACTTCGACATAGGAAGAATTTGAAGTTGTTAAATTTATTGAGAAAAATGCTCCATTTGCTATGTTACTAGGAAAACCTTGGATTGAAGGAGATGAGGCCAGAAGGAAAGAAGAAGAAGCCTTAGAACAAAAGAAGAAAGAGTTGAAATATTTCCTGACTAGGAGGATCGCACACTTGATTGAAGAATAAGATAAATGAGCAAAGATATTTAAAACCGGAGACTTGGATGTCGAAGTGGGAAAAACATCAGAAGACCTACAGAATACTGAAGTACCTATTATAGATACAAAGGAACTATTACCCTTGATTTCTAGGAAAAAATCTCACCAACGCGAAGTTACTCTGCCGAAAGAAGATAAGAATCAGAATGGAAAAGGGAATTCCGAGACAAAGCTCACTGGAAATAAGGCTAGAAAACTAAGTAAGAAGAGAGATAAGATAGAAAAGTTACAAAAGGTTCCAGAGGGAATTTCACAGAAGGAAAATTTGCAAAATTGGAACTTCGCCAGGATATCAGAACTGCATCACATGGCACTTCACCATGGCGAAGCAATATAGCCGTTGGAAATAGTATAACCATTAGACCGACGACCAGAACGAAGGCATTTATGGTCAGAAAGTTCACCACCAGTCCATTGGGGCCGTGCCACAACGGAAAAAACTGAGTTAATGAAGGCTTCTCACCCGTTGCAAGAGATCCATTACCAGGTTATCTATTTATCCTGTTGCGCCACACAATGATAACACTTTTTCCAACCGTGACTATCTAAGCCCATAGAATAGTTGATTTCACACAGTGATCATCGCTCTCTTTCCATATATCCCATTGAATTGAGAAGTTACTCTTCGAACTTGAGATATTCAACCATAAGCATGTATGTCTGAAGAACTTAGCGCACTTGAAGAGTCTACGAAGGAAGTACTCATCGACCTCATGATTGAGAGAGTCATGTCTGAAAGAGTGATTTCTGTGGGTGTAAAAACTTCCTCAATGAGAGGAGTGAAATCCTCTCTATCAACTTCTCACAGAGTCGAACCATCCTGACCATCAACGGAAAAGAGAACCAAACACAGAGATGACCTAGAAAATGTGAAGTTGATCCTGACCATATTTCCTAACTACATCCTGCCTCTGGCTGGTGTGGTGAGTCGTGATAATGTACCAAGATATTTCGAGTACACCATGGTTATTGCGTACCTCCCGAAGGGGATACGCACAGTTCGAGCGCAAGAGGACAATATCGCAGTGTTGAAGTTCAGTGACTTCAACCTCGGAGATTGCAAGAACTATAGTATGCTCGCCCCATATAAATACCTGACCAGGATGAAGGGGAAGAACACAAAGATAATCCCCCAACTGTGGATGATGAACCTCGCGTAGTGCACCCTGTTAAACATAATGAAAATCCCACACTTTGGAAGGCACCAGGAAGTCAACGCCTGTGTCAAGTTATTGCTTTCATGTTACCATGGTGGCTACTTATGGCTAGACCACTATATCATGGTTGATTCGATGTTGATCCATAGGATCACAGGATTAAGTATGAAAGGACCCAACCCGCATGATTTCTATCCAGGAAAAGCCACAGATCGCACACCAGCATAGAAGATCAAGGATACATATGGCGATGTTGAAAAGGGGACACAAGACTACAAGGTAGCCTCCATCCAAAATGGTGCAGTGCACCTAGCCTGCCAGTTAATAGCCAGAAAGTTAGTAAGGAAGAAAATACCTACGTAGGTCATAGGATTTGTCGTTGATCTCACACGGAAGTGTGTGGAAGGTATATAGATGAACTGGGTGAAGTAACTAGTTAATCAGCTGGAACTAGACTGTCGCGAAGCACATGATCAAGGATACAATTTTCACTTTAGCTGGCTCCTGATCCTCATCGCCTTTTTTTCCTGGGAGATGCCGGAAGGTGCAACCTTCTCGGATATTGAACCGTTCGAGCCGCTTTCTGTGAAGTTCACTACACTCTGGTACTCGAGTGATATGAACAAACAGTGGCAGTCGAATGCTATTTTTCACACATATTACCTTCAACTAAAGAGATCCATCGAAGTTGAACCTCACATGACTCCAAAGACCCTACAGAGGTTCCGACCCCAGATGAAGTTTTGTGCAAATCGAAACTTCATCTACCTTACAGCGCTAGCCGATGAACATGAGGAGAAACTTCAGTCACACTACAAACTCACAGAAGAGGACCTTGAGGAGATCACTAAGGACTGGTCGAAAAACCTCCTTATTTCGAAAAACCCTGCAAAGATGTCTAACCCTGAAATCCCAGAGACCATGCACAAAGAACATCATACACTTAGACCCAGAAAAATGAAGAATAACAAAGAGGTCCAATATTTAAGCAGTGCCTCAGGGAAGACTGCTTTAGTATCACCTAACCGAGAGGGTGATGACGAAGTAGAAGAAATAAATGGAAAAGGAGTTGAACAGAAGCCAGGAGAAGTAACATCGCCCAGAGATGAGGTTGACTCCCTGAAGAAGAGGAAGGTTTCTCCCCCAAAACCTTCTTCTTGGAAGAAATAAAAATCCACCATGACCAAGATGAAGACTGTGCTCACTACTGATGATTTTGAATTCATCATAGTAGCCCTAAACGAAGCTTCACTGGAAATTGTGGAGAAACAAGAACATAAGCAGGAGGAAATGTATGACATAATTAAGGTCAAATTCTGAGGGGTACAATAGGACCTTCAGTCCAGCCACGTAGTGTCCACTACGCCCCTGCCATAAGGAGAACCAGAGTTGGGAGATGAGCCAGCCCAATTCTGCCAACTAGCTAATGCGGTCGAAGCTCGCCTTCGGTGCGCACAAGAAGAAACAAAACAATCCACCCAAGACTTGAAGAAAGTGCAAGCGTAATCATAAAACAACACAGAGTTGTAGAACAGGAGAAGGTTTCTCTCCAGGAAAATTTTGAATAAGAGAAAGCCCAAATGCAATAAGAAAAAGAACAGTTTCTCGCAGAGCAACTCGAAGTAAAAGAAGCAGTCAATAGATCCCTGTACTCTATGACAATATTATAACCACAAGCAGAAGACAGAGTCACGCACCAATTAGAGCATCTCCAAGAAGCTATCCAACAACTACAACAATGAATATCAGACTTAGATCTCCGCACCGTACCCGACACCCCACAGGATGTAAGGGATCAAAGAGAAGCAACTGCTCGAAGCGCAGTTGAAAGAATCAAAGTTCTTGCCATGGAATGCAAGCAACTAAGTGATCACAGTGCCCAAACGTATGAGCAAATCACTAAGAATCCAGAATTGAAGGCACTGGACTCACATCTACAGGAAGCAAAGCAACAAGCAAAGACAATACAGGTGCAGTTGAAGCCCCTGTCAGCTGTGGAAAGAATGAAGTAATCCCAAGAGCAGTGCACTTCCTAGCAGCAGGTCCACACTATTTAGAGCAGAGCTATGGAAGTAACTAAGAGGCTCCAACATGTATAGGATGAGTCTTACCAACTATTCACAGAGATCGAAGGCCAAGGAACGGAACTGGAGAAAGTCGTCACTGCAGTTGAACAACGCCTAGAGGGATCGATCAATGAAGTAATCATACAAGAGTTCGTTGAAAAGGAGGTCATGGCACAACAACAAGTCGAATTAGCTCAAGCCAAGCTCAAGGCTTTTGAAGTAGAACTAGTCAGATCATAGTGACACAGGATGAGTCACAGGTGAGTGTTGGGGGCCTGTTGGCCCTTGTCCAAGTTTTGAGAATTCTTGGTCATGTTTGACCTAATTTGACAGGCTGTCAAAGGCGGAGCGCAAGACAAAGCAAATATTGTGGTATCTCAACCAATTTTAGGGCCCTTTTTGGGATTTGGGATTATGTAATGGGTATGGGATGTCAGCCCATGGGTTTACCCATGTTTAGGCCTATTTTGTAATGTATAAATAAGTAGCTAGGCGATGTAAAGGAGATACCTAGTAGGCCAGTGTGTTAAGTGTTATAATTAGATCTATGTGATCAAGAGTTGTAAGTTCTTTGTGCATACTGTGTGAGGTTTGCAAGGCTAGTGAAAGTAACTGTAAGAGTCTGTGTGAAGGTTTGGTGTTGTAACCTAGCTAGAAGAAGGAGGATCCAACAGAGTGCGCACAGATCTCCTGTCTTCTGCGCAGTGCGGAGTAGAACTTGGATGCTATGTGCCTATAAGAAGCTTGGCCAAAGATAATAAAGAAGAGAAGAGTTGGTGTATGTAGACCCAGGGTGGGGGTGAACCACGTACATGTTGTGTTGCTATGCTTGGTGCGATGTATTGATGTGTTTATGTGTTTACATTCTTAGTGCTTTAATATAGATGAATGATAGCTAGATTTGTTGATGCTTAGTGCTTAATAATATGGATGGATGTTAGATTTGACTTATGTATGTATGCTTAGTGCTTGAGTACCTTAGATATGAATGAAAACTGTGATACTATGTAATTAGGGTTTAACTGCGCTATAACTAAGACTGGATATTGATGAATGTTAACTAATGAGTTCTCTGTTAAGTGTTAGAATCACAGATCTGTGTCCCAGCTAGGGTTAGTGACATCTGAGTCTTGCAACCACCCCTGCCTCTACCTCGGGTGAGACTTCATTTGCTTCACAGGTGTTTCTGAAAGGGTCGGTAGTTAGGGTTTTGTTGGTGCATTGTTGTAGTGCTAAACCTTGGGACTGCCCCTGTGCCAACATCAATATTTGTATTTATTGGGAGTCTCTAAGTCAGATGGATAAAAAAAATATCATCTCCGATGGAAAGTAATCTTCCTCTTAGTCTGTGGATTCATCATTTTCATTTTCATCCTCTTCCTAAATTATGACATTATTTTCATTTTATTTTTGAATTCCGACTTCGTCCTCTTCTTGTATTTCAACATCTTCATGTTGGACTATGAATTCATTATGATATTGCATTGCTGTAAATATTGTGAGTACGATCTCTGGGACTTGGTATTCATTCATTTTCTCTTCTTATTTTTCATTTCTTCTCCAAACCTTCCTGTATCTAACATCGGTGTTTTGCTTCATGGGAGATTCTATTATACTTCTTCAATTTCGAGCTATATGACCATGATTATGGGATTTGTAACATTCCATATTGGAGAGAGCCACAAAACCATTTCTTGTTTGAACATTTCTTTCATAAGTTCTGCAATCTAACACTTTATGTCCAAAGTTATTAGAAGTAAAGCAATGACTATAAAAGAAACTTTCATACCTAGGAGTGAATGATCGTCTTTGTGATGTAGTCCTTATAAACTCATGCCTTGCCTAATCACGATATTATCTTCTATTGTTTCCTTCACAATGGTTGAATCTTCCTTGCTTCCTGAATGTAGAAGGTATTCTATATTTATTCCTCTCTGACTCTTGATGACCATGATTCCTTCCTTTTAGAACTTCTGCATAACTCTTTTGTTTCATTTCTTTCATCGTGGAGCTTGAACCTTCCTCAAAATGAACATTCTTATATCCTAATTTGGATTTGTCATTGTATGGTATTTGATTGCTGAGAATGTTTTCTAGCACTTGAGAACTTTTCAAGTTCTTTTTGAGCTTGTTGTCTTCAACTCTCAATGTCATGACTTCCTTTTCAAGCTTCTCACACTCTTTTTCTTTCTATATCATCTAGATTTGCAATACTTCATCCTTTCTCTTTCCTTATTCAAATTTAGTTTTCAAGGAGATGATTTATTATTTGAACGATTTTTTTTTCTTCCTTTCTTTCTTTAGTTTAGTTAAAGCACTGATTAATTATACCTCAAGGTCCACTTAACCTTCTTCTTCGCCACTTTGAGGAATTATTCTCTTAGTTTCCATAGCCATAAAGAGTAACTTTTCATAGTCACTATCGCTTTCATCATCTTCATTAGACGAGGAATTGTTTTCTCTTGAGTAGAGATTTTTCTTGAATACTTTCCTTTTATCACCTTTCATGTTTCCATTTTTATATTTATTTTATTTCTTGGGATGTTCTTCTTCATCACTATTTGAATTCTTAGCATAAGGACACTTATTTGCAAAATGACCAATTTTACCACAATTAAAACATTTTAAGGGAGGAATACCTTTATACTTTTTGGTTCCTCTCTTCAACTTCCTTACAAAGTTGGCTATTTCTTCATCCTCATCTGAATCATCACTACAACTGCAATGTGACTTTGAATTAGGATTTTTCTTCTTCTTTTTGTTCTTGGATGCTTTGAAAGATTCTTCTTTCTTGAATGGATTTTTATGTTTTGTTCTCATTTCATAAGCAATAAATATTCAATGTAGCTCATCCATGCTTATCGTACTCATATATGCTCTTTCTTCTAGTGATGAAATATTAGGATCAAATATCATTGGAAGAGATCTTAGTACCTTTTGAATAATCATAGATTTGTCAAATTATTCTCCTAATCCTTTAATTTCATTCATTGTTTTATCAACTCGTAAAAAGTAAGCTGAAATGTCTTCATTTTCCTTCATTTTCAACTTTTCAAATTAACCTCTGTAAGTCTGAAGCTTGGTCGCTTTGACTTTGGCATCTCCTTCATAAACATTCTAAATTTTGTCCCAAATTCCCTTTGTAGAATCACAATGCATAACCTTGACATATACTGAATCAACTAGACCATTAAGGACAACATTTTTATCCCTTGAATTGTTTTGGCTAAGTTTCTTTCCATCGTTATTTGTTGGTGGAGTGGAAGGCTCTTTGTATCCATCTACTACTAATTGTTAAACATCAAATACCTATGATTGAACACAAATTTTCATTATTTTTCTCCAGAAAGCATAGTTTTTTCCAACAAACTGTGGAATTCCATTCTTATATGAATCAATGCTCTCCATGATATTTCTTCCATTGGTTAAAATTTTTTCTTACAGAACTTGGCTCTAATACCAATTGTTGGAATATTGAGGGGGCGAGGTGAATCAATATGGGCATTTTTTACCACTTTTAATCACAATATTCAAAATTCAATTTTATCACTAGTATATAATTTATTATTTCATCCAATATATCATGAGAATATAACCATAAGAAATACAAATCAACAATATCACATCAGATACAAAATACACCAAAATTTACGTGGACACACAAATGGGAGAAAACCATATAATTTTTTCTTATGTATATATCACGAATACATTCATAGGAAGCACCAACTTCCAAATTCTCCAGCACTAACTGGAAGGAGGCACCAACCCCCCTAATTTACAGGCACCAATATAAAGGAAGAACCAACTCCCTGAGTTCTCTGACATCGATTGGAAGGAGGAACCAACCCCCTGATTTATAGACACCAACCTAAAGGAAGCACCAACTCCCTAAGTTCTTTTATACCAACCAAAAGGAGGCTACAACCCCCTTTCCTAACCCCTTCCTTCTGCCTCGAAATATAAGTGTATACTCACTATCACTACCATTGATACCGTCACTACAAATGTCACCAATACATCAACCAATATGTCACTGTCATTGTTACATCAACCAACATGTCATTGTCACTGTCACATCAACTAACCTATCATTGTCACTATCACATCAAGCAACTTGTCACGGTCACCATCACATCAACCTGTGACTACCAGTGTCACATCAAACAACCTATCATTTTCTCTACCACTTATATACTATCATCAACCAACTCATCCACTCACATGGATACAAAAACCATCACCAAACCATTTACATCAATCATCAACCATGTACCTCAACCATGTACATCAACCTATATCAACCATGTATCAACCATGCACATCATCTTGTACCATACCATGTACATCAATATGTACCATACCATGTACATCAACCTTTACAATACCATGTACATCAACTATGTACTAGAACCTATATCGTACCATGTACATCAACCATTTACCGTCTCATGCATAAACCATGTACCATATCATTTTCCATATCACGTATGCCGTAAGATATCATCAATGAATTTCCTCAAGCATAACCAACATAGCCACAGTACCAATATACCAATATTTCCAATATGTGCTACTCATCAATGTACCATAACATCACTAAGGTGTACCTCAACATGTACCAACATCACCAATACATGAAATTCATACATGTAACATAAAAATGACCCTCAGTAACACATGTAAATCATACCTATGATCATGTAGCATACCTGATACACAAAACTATAAACCTGTAGCTCTTTCTCAACTTTAGCAACAAGAGAATAGCTTCTTCATCAAATTTTACCTAAGAATCGTGAGACTAGTTTTGGATTAGTCACAAACCCTAACTTTAAACAATAATAAATGCATGTGTGTAATGAATAAGGTATGAAAGTTTAACCAGAAATACTTTGAGATATTTCTTCCATCTCCTCAAAATTTCAAGGTCTAAAACTTCTCAAAACATAAGTTATAACGAAAATGGAAAATATTCTTGAACTTTATCCTATTCTGGAGAGATAACTTGCATAGAATGCCACACACTCAATATTTGATATATGATTATGAAAATCACAAAAAATATACTACCAACTGTTATATTTCCATTGAAATTGGTCTCACGGAATTTGGATCCTCTATGAAGAAGTTATGACTATTTTAACTGGAACACATGTTTATGACCTGTTTATGTGTTGTATGCAGATGGTATAAAACATAAATTGTTGAGTGTAAGTCAAATGTGTGACCAAGGAAACAATGTTCTCTTTCATTCAAAATGTTGTAAAGTAATGGATGTGAATACATGGAAGACTTTTTTAAGGGTAGTCAGAACTTTAGGGAATGTGTATGTTCTAGAAGAAGGAAAAGAAAAATGTTGCATTGGTAAAATTGATGAGAGTTGGATTTGAAACAAAAGAATAGGCCGTCTTATCTTTAATCAACTTTCTAAGTTAGGAAGAAAAGACATTGTGAGAGATATGCTCAAAATTTCCAAACCTGAGAATACTGTCTATAAGTCATGTCAGTTTGGAAAGTAATCAAGAGTTCAATTCAAGGCAAGAGAACACTCCACCACTCGACCTCTTGAGCTTATTCATATAGATATTTTTGTCCCAACTAGTACACAATAACATCGAGGTGAAAGATATTCATTTTGTTAATTGATGACTATACCAAAATAAATTGGGTTGGACTGTTGAAGCATAATTTGAGTCTTTTGAAAAATTCAAAATCTTTAAAGCACCGGTAGAAAATGAAATGGATTTAAAAATAAAGAGCCTAAGATCAGACAAAGGAGGGGAATTCACTTATGATGAATTCAACAGTTACTGTGAAAAGCATGGGATCAAGAGACAATTTTCTATTGCAAGAACCCCTCAGCAGAATAGATTAGTAGAAAGGATGAACAAAACAGTTCAAGAAATGGTTAGGGCCATGATTGAAGAATCAGAAGTACCCGAAACCTTTTGGGGAGAAGTTGTTCAAACTTTCGTTAACATTCTCAATAAATCACACATAAGAGTAAACAACGATAAAACCCCTTATGATATATGGGATGGTAGATCAACATCAATAAAGCAATTCAAAATTTTTGGAAGCAAATGCTACATTAAAAGAAATGAAGAAAACTTAGGTAAGTTTGACTCTAGAGATGATGAAAGTATCTTGCTAGGATACTCCTCCATAAGTAAAGGATACAATTGCTACAAAAAAAGGCTACATAAGATAATTGAGAGCATAGATGTGAAGGTTGATGAGGGACCACTTCATTTAGTGAGACATAAACACCATAATGATCAATATGATGAACCAATCAATAATGAGTTACAATATGTTGGAATGGACGAGCAACAAGAACAAGAGGATTCAGAAGGAGAAAACATCATAACAAAAGAAACCATCAAGGTATGTTCAAAAACATCATCCAGAGAGATAGATTCTTGGAAAAAAGGAAGCAGGTGTACAAACTAGAAGAAAACTAATAGACACATCTAGTTTTGCAAACTTTGCACTGTTATCCATGAGTGAACCACACAAATTTATGCAATCAAGTCAGGATGAACATTGGGTCAAAGCCATGAATGAAAAACTAAACCAAATAGAGAAAAATAAGACTTGGGATCTTGTCCCAAGACTAAGTGACAAGAATGTAATAGGAACTAAATGGGTATACATAAACAATTTAAATGAAGATGGAAAGATAGCCAGAAACAAGGCTAGATTGGTATGCAAAGGGTATGCTCAAGTCGAAGGAGTGGAGTTTGAAGAAAATTTTTCTACTTTTGCAAGAATTGAATCTATCAGTATGTTTTTAGATTTTGTGTGCTACAAAAAATTCAAAGTGTACCAGATGGATGTCAAATCGACCTTTTTGAATGGTGACCTTGAGGAAAAAGTTTATGTGGAGAAACTAGAAGGTTTTCCACTAACTGACAAAAAGGATTATGTATTCCAATTAAATAAACTCTTCTATGGAATAAAATAGGATCCAAGAGATTGGTATTATAGACTTGACAAGTATTTTCACCAGAAAGGACTTATAAAAGGAACAATGGATAACAACTTATATATCAAAGATGAAGGTAATGATCTGTTAATTATTGTAGTGTATGTTGATGATATTATTTTTGGCAGTAACATTGAATTAATGAGCAATAAGTTTGCAACTACAATGAAACAAGAGTTTGATATGTCCATGTTAGGAGAACTCTCCTTCTTTATTGGCTTACAGATTCATCAATCAAAAAAAGGAATTTTCATTTCTCAAAGTAAATATCTCAAGGAAATCTTGAAGAAGTTTGACATGGAGAACTGCGCACTACAAAGCACTCCCATGAATACCAATTGCAAACTCAACAAAGATGAAAATGCTCCAAAAATATATCAAACCATGTACAGATATATGATAGGAAGATTACTCTATCTCATAGCTTCAAATCCTGACATCATACAAGCAATAGGTTTGGTAGGCAGGTTTCAAGCCAATCCCAATGAAACTCATGTTCTTGTGGTTAAAAGAATATTTAGATATTTGGAAGGCACTGTTGATTATGGCTTGTGGTATCCAAAAACACAAACCTGATTCTCATAGCTGATACATATGCATACTTGGAGGGAAGCATTGATGACAGACAAGCACTAGTGGAGGTGCATTCTTCCTCGATAATTTTTTAGTTTCTTGGCTAAGAAAGAAACAAACCTCCATATCTCTCTCTGCAGCTGAAGTCGAATATATAACAACAACATCCTAATGTACTCAAGCATTGTGGATTAAAAACAATATCAAGGATATTCAAGTTCCTTGTGATCAACCCATCTCCATCATGTGTGACAATAAAAGTGTTATTAATCTCTCTAAATATCATGTTCAACACTCAAAGACTAATCATATACCAATCAAACATCATTTTATTAGAGTATAAGTTTAGGATTGGGTTGTCAAATTAGAGTATGTTCCCTCCAAACAAAATATTGTAGATATTTTTACCAAGCCATTACTTATAGAACCCTTTGAATATCTCAGACATAATATGGGGGTGATATCGTCTTCCCTTCTTCAATAAAGAACATAATTCAATACTTCACGAGGTGCCCCAATTGTTGCAGTATCAAGGAGAAGTTTTCTTTTGTGGAGATGCAGATAGTTAAAGTTTCCAATAGCTCTCAGTGGTATTATGTTTAAGGATGGTTTTGTGCACGTAAAGAGACCTGGCATAGAGAATATCATGAGTCCTTCTTTTTCATTTCTTTCAAAGGGGGAGAATATCATAAAGGCCATTGATCTATAAATTGTGCACATTTGAATAGGAACGTAGCTTGCAATTGTGCACATTGAAAGGGGGAGAAACTTGTAGTTACACACATTGAAAGGGGGAGAAACTTATAGTTGTGCACATTTAAAGGGGGAGAAACTTGTAGTTGTGCACATTGAAAAGGGGAGCAACTTGTAGTTGTGCACATCAAAAGGGAATAAATTAGCATAAAGGACATTTTTTTGGTAGTCACCTTTCAGAATAGAGAAGAAGGCTCTTTTGGTTTCCATCAAAGACAAAGGGGGAGTTTGTTTCATATATGTTATCATTGATGCCAAATATATAATGTACATGACACACAGACAGTATGGAGCATATGCAGTGGAAGTGCATGAAAGGTAAAAATAAATGAAGAGGAAGAATGGAAAGCGCAAAGATGACCACTTGAAAGTATGAAGTGAAATCGAAGGAAATAGAGTTGAATAAACCTTGCAAGCATCGATGAAAAATTACCCTTAGATTAAGACAAAGCCAGTACGACAGAGTGCACTATGATGGAATATGTGGAAGTTGTGCAATGGAGTGGATTGTGACAAAATATGTGGAAGTTGTGCAGATGAAAATATGTAGGGCACCTTAAACCAATGTGATGAATGGTGCAGTGGAGTGTGACGAGATGAATTCCATATGACAAGTGACAAAGTGGATTGTGATGGAACAAGTGGAAGGTTGGAAGAAAAGAGAGTGAGTCACAAGGGGATGCTAATAGTTTGATGGGAAAGTTAGTGAGTGTTCTGTAGGGAAAATGTGACAAGATGAAGACTTGTGACTTGAGTGTTGTGCTCCCATTTTATCTACGTAATGAACAATTCAGAATGAAAATTGTTGCATTAATTTTGAGGAGATGAGTTGGAGATTATTCATTGGAATATTTGGTCCATTTGATTTAGTAAAAGAATTTCCATCCGTAACTAAAAAAACAAATATCTTAATTTATACAAAAGCGTGTCCACATATAACTACCTGGACTTTGATCTGGTCAAAATTTGTCCACAATATAACTATCATGCATACACCAAATTTATTTATACAAAAGTGTAACTGACAATACTTTTATTTGGTCAAGATTTGTCCACAATGTAACTGTGATGCATCCACATACTCTATTTAGACAAAAGTGTAACTTGCATGACTTTGATTTGGTCAAAATATGTCCACAATGTAAATGTTACGCATCCACATACAGGAAGGGGAACTCAGGAAAAAAACATTATAAATAAGAATGCACTCTCTTAGATTGATGCACTATTAATGAGAGGGAAAATGGTCCTATAATTATTCAAAAGAACTGAACTTGAGATTTATCAGTTGTTCTTAATTGTAGAGAAAAGTGTTGAAAATTTCCAGTTCTGCAAGAATTTTTTTAAAATTGAATTTAGGGTAGCGGGGTGGTGTTAGGGTGATTTTAAGATCACTGACGATTGGTGTCCTCACTATCGACGACAAGTTGGTTCATGAGAGGATTGGTCTCCCCATTATCTGTTATAGGTTGGTGCCTGAGAGGATTGGTGTCATCATTATCTGTGACAGGTTGGTACCTGAGAGGATTGGTGTCCTCATTATCTGTGACATGTTGGTGCCTTAGAGGATTGGTTTCTTCATTATCTGTGACATGTGGATGCATTTCAAGATGAAAACTTATAAATTGTAAGTTGGTTATTGCATAAGAACATAAAGAAATGCGTTATGTCGTTTTCTCCCACATTGGGTTTCCACGTAAAACATCCTAGTGTACTATGTTTTCTGCGTTTTTTATTTTATTTTATTTATGCATGTATTGGTGATTAAGTGATCACTTCTAAATAACTTTAATCATCGAAAGAAAACAAATTATTAAAAAATGATACAATCCCGATTCAACCCCCGAAAAGAGTAGATTCGAGTTTAGGAATATCAGATTCAAATCTTGGAGCAACATGGTTGGAGAAGGGGGTCGTCATCATCGGGGAAAGACCAACATGCGAGGAGGAAATGGTCCTGAGCATTCTTGTGGTTGACCAAGGCTAAACCATAGCTGTAGGAGGCGTTGCACATAGGAATTTGTAATATTATATAATATTTAATTAGTAGTTATAAAGTTGTAATATACTTATTAATTTAATATTATATAATTTTTATATAATAATACTTTCATATTAATTTGTAGCAATTTGTAATATTATATAATATTTAATTAGTAGTTATAAAGTTGTAATATACTTATTAATTTAATATTATATAATTTTTATATAATAATTGTCAGGCTGCTAAATTGAAGCTTTTAAGTGACCTGAAACACTAAATTGTCAAACCAGGGTTGGTAAACTTCGAGCTGATACACAGTATGTGCAGGCAAGTGTCTAGTCTCTATCTAAATGCTATCCTAAGAAGAAAACACACACCTATTCTAAAAACTTGAATTCTAATAACGAACTCGAAACTGAGCATTTCCTATTAAGTCGTAAGCAAAAAAACAGTCTTGTGCTCAAATGTTGGTACTGCTATTTCTTATTCAAAAAACGTGGTTCCACAAGATTATTTTATCTCTATGCCCAATCATCTACCATCATTGTTTCTATTTAAGTTAAGACACACAGAGTATCGTTGAAGATGCATTCATTTTGAGCAGCAAAAAGCAGTCTATTATGTCTACAGGAAAACAGAGTATTATGCTACTAACTGGTACCAGGAGCTCCTTTTGTTCTAACTGTAATCTAACTATTCTAACCAGGCGAGGTAACTAATGTCTAACAAAGCAAAATGCATGCTAATTCTGAGTCATGTTCAAATTGAAAATGGAAACTAAATAACCACATGCATACTCTAAACCCTACAGGCATCAGTTCTGTGTTTTAACACTCAGCAACGTCAAAGATAACAATACTCTGGAAT
>SNQJ01S0082936.1:43955-60157 GCA_010110895.2 Picea sitchensis
TGGACATGGAGACTACGGCTGATGCTGGAGGTGCGCAGGATGACGAGAAGCAAATGGAAGAAAGGAGCGGTGGGCAGGATGACGAGAAGCACAGAATGCCCGACGATGGTGGTGACATGCATGGCTTTCTCCTCCGCAAGGAGCACCTGTCCTTGGTGTTTGAGCTCCGAGGCCACATGGCTGACCTGGAGCATCGTGCACTCATCATGGGACAACGCATGGACGTGCTTCTCGATGCTTACTCGGATGCTCCAGCTCGGCGCAAGTGTCCACTTTGTGCGCAGTCTTTCGCCATCCCGGTCGGCTCCACGTGGAAGACCAACGAAGCTGACAGGTCACCAATCACCTAGGATTTTCTTGTTTTATGGTTTTTAGCTTTATGTTACTGTTTTATATTCCTTTAGACTTTAGGCACCTGTCCTGGTTTCCTTCGGGCAGGACAGGTGCCAATAGATTATAGCTGTTTTTGCCATGTATCGATGCTGGTTTCCGGTTTCCGGCAGCATTTTGGACGACTTAGACTCTTGACCATGTACATTTTGATACAGATTTTTGTTAATATATTATAGCAGGCTCCTCCCTTTTTTATTTAAAAATAATAATAATAATAATATATTATTTATTCTATTTTCATATTATATATTAATAGTAATTATCTATTGTACAATATTTATTATCATTTATTTTCTATGCACAAAAATCTAAACTTCTCATTATTATTTTTAACTTGCATCTCTTAATTTTAGATTAGCATAACTCATATGCCAATGTGATGTGGCACATATGGATTATTATTTTATAATTTCCTTAGGAGGCCCATTTTTGAAGAAATTTTGCTCTAATGAATATTTTCTTTGAATCTCATTTTTTGGCTAAAGGGTGTAGTTCTTAGCAAAATATATCATGATGAAGGGTGTAGTTCTCAACAAAATATATCATTGACAATAAAGTATCAATGAGACATGTATATATTCATATTCTAAGTTGTTCATCCTACTATTGAGCTGTGGACATGCTAAACATTTTGTTGGATATTTTCCAAGAATTCATTGATGAAATTTCAAACTCATACCCAGTGGCACAAAAATCAAGAAATAATTTAACTGTTACATTAAATCCCCCATGAATTTTTCAAGTGCAATTTGAAAGAAAATATTCCCTTTGAGGAGAAGTCATTTTTCTAAGATGTCACCAACAATATCTTTTTTATTTCTTTCCCACTATAAAGTGATATATTTGAAGATTTGCATGTCAACCACAATCCTCTCAAATTTGCACTCTTTACATGGATGAATGCACTATCTCAATAATGTCATTCCATTGCACTTGGGGCATCTTTTATCTAAACAAGTTTTCGCATAATATTTTTGTCCTTATAACCCTTTATGCATGATGTAATAAAAACATATCTAGATAATGTCATCAATAGTATTGTTGACCATTTATAAATAGGGTCAATATGAAAAACATGATGAATGGATATATATATGTCATAATAATAACCAAATTCTATGAGGTATCTATAACATAATGTGTTACACATTGTATCTATTCTAACATATCAAAGCTTGCATTTCTCTAAATATTGTAAACACATGTTCATTACATTATGCACATTCTTGAATCTCTCATACAATTATGTTTTTGTCATTTCAATAAAGTGTTTAATGTCGGGTTCATAGACCTTAAAACCCCTTCTCAATTTAGCACATCCTTGTGGTTGGAAAAAAGCTTCATGTTGTCTTATCAAAAAAAAATCTAGACCACCCCTCTTTATTGCTTGAACTAACTTCATGTTAAAATGAGGTAACCTATTAATGTGCTAAGATTTCAACAACATCTAAACTAAAAAAAATGTATAGATCCACTATTTAATTCTTTATAATCCTCAAATTACCTTTATTTCTTTATAATCCTCAAATTACCTTGGGATATCTCCTTTAATTTACTATTGATTGTGGAATGTCATCATTTGTTCCTTACCTATAAGTCTTGCTAGGTGATCTAATTTTTATTATATGGCCTCCTCCTTTGTTTGTTTCCAGAGATTCATCGTCAAGTACATTGGTTGACTATGATACATTGCAATTGTCTTTGTTAAAGAGGAATTTATCCTAATTCATCACCATTGTAAATATTTAATGCATTTTCATTAATTGCTTCCTTTGTTCATTTTGAAATTTGTGCATGCCAATTACTTTTTTCCTATTATTAATTGTGCATGCTCTTATTATTTGTATCAATGGAAATCAAGGAAAATCCTTCATTTTGAAATTTGTGCATGGCAACTACTTTTTTCCTATTATTAATTGCGCATGCTCTTATTATTTGTATCAATGGAACTCAAGGAAAATCCACCCGAACTCAAACAAAATTTTATTACTCACCTAACATCGTACTTTTCACCTCTAAGAATTCCATTGTTATCATCGCTCAACCTTCCATTGTTCCTTAATATTTTAGCAACATCAGTGGGACCGAGGTGAAAATTTAAAGCATTGAAACGCTTCTGCAATAAGTTTTAGAGTAGAAATTTTAATGAAAACTTGTTTACAATGTCTTGATTACTTGTATCTTCAAAATAATTCTTAAAGCTATGCATAATTGAAAATTGATATTTTTTTAACCAACTAGACATTTTATTTTTTATTTTTTCCCATTTAAAAAATCCCAAAATATTAAGTTATGATAATTAATTCTTTGAAATCAAATCAGAAAAAATGAATGCATAAAGGAGAAAAATTAGTTTGTTTAAGATTGAAAGCTTTCTACATGCTTCACTTCGTCTTTGTCTTCTTATCATATTTTAATTCCCTAATTCCCCAAAACTATCAAGGATGGAAGGGAATCAAACCAAAGCCTGCACATCTCCATTCTTTTGAGCTTTTATTAACAATAACAAGGGATTGATTTACCTTTGGCTCTCATCAAGGTAAATTTTGTTTTAGTATGCCTTAACATTTCAAAGATTTAATGTGTGCTTTATGGGATTATATTATGTTTAATGGTTCACTTGTATATTGTATGTCAGAGTGGAATGCCAAGGAATAAATCCTTTAATATTCCTTGGAATGCCAAGGAATAAATCCTTTAATATTCCTTTAAGGGGGTTTTTGCAATCAAATACGTGAAATATGATTTTTTGGATTATTTAGGTAAAGTCATGAATGCTTGACCCATGTATCATATTTTTTTTTTTGTGAATAAAAAGAGAAAAAATCTTTTTATAAAACTTTTAAAATACAAAAAAGCCACATGGTTGTAGTCTGCCAGTTGCTCCGCAAAATTAGCGGAAACTAGAATAGGTGGCAGATTGTGATGTCATTGTCAAAAATGGAAATCCGCCATCTGCCCTACCAAATGGAAACCAGGGCAGGTGGCGGATTCGAGTTTGTGCATCACTGTGCTAGGCAACCAAGACAGGCATAAGACATAGACTGGAAATTAAATACATAACTATAAAATTGCTATGTAGCAGTGCAAGGAGCCGAGATGAGAATGCTCGTGATAGCCAAAGCAAGTAAATTACCCATTTTCACCTAAGTTCATGTCGCTTGGGTCACTGCTGAGGGGGTCGTTCCTGGGTTGGAGAACGAATGGCCCAGCGCAAGTTAGAAACCTTTGGGCTGCTAGTGCATTTGATTAGGCCTCGCACAACATGCCAATTATTTGATGCACGAGGGTGTCTCAGTGAATGTGATCAACCATATGGCTTCTCAGCTAAAAAAACGAGCGCTAACTGCTCCATATTGAAGAAGGGTGGTGGTTCTTGGCTGAAATCCAGGAGTGTCGAGAGTGGTGGTGGTGCCAAGACTGGGTTTCCCTCCACCTCCAAACCAAAGACTTCCACTGCCTCACCTAAGTCCTCTTGAGCCGCTTCCATATCCTTCGTTGCCCTGAGATTCTCCATTACCTTTGCCTCACCTGAGTCGTTGATTTGAATGGTGTCCTCATGGTCGAGGTGGAGGAATTCCACTGGGAATTCCTCCTCAATTATGCATGTAGTGTCTTCCCTGGCCTTCTGCGCTTGTTGGATTGTGGCTGAAGCACTTGTGCTTATTGGGATTTGGCTGGGGGGATGTCAATTATTTGGTACAGTGAAGAGGAGGGATTCTGAAGGGAAATGGATAGGTTCCTCTGGAATCTCCTCCTCCACATACGCCATCGACGACGTTTTGGGATTCTCCCTTTGCTGAGTTCGGGCTATGAACAAGGCTCACTCTAGTCGTTGCACCATTCGTTGTCTAGCAGCAAAACTGTACCAGGTAGGGCCACAACATGGCCTGCTTCTTTCCCTTGGCATGGTGGGGCAAGGGAGGGTTCAAATGAGCAAGGTAAGAGTGATGGGAGCCAACTGGTTGTTGCACCAGTGCTCAGAGCATCCGGGTTGGTTGAACGCAAAGGTAAAATGGCTCCATCCTCTGTCGTGTAGGAGGATAATGTTGAGGCCCGACATGATTGATGTATTGAGTGTCCCCCATCCATTGCACCTCATGACCACCATTTTTTTCACGCGAGGGAACTGTCCTCCACTGCTTGATGGGCAGTAATGGATTCCTTCCATTTAATGGTGAGCGGAAGGGAGCTGACCTGCCATATTAATGTATTGGGTTTAGGGCAGGCTACATGGATGCCTTGCACTACGTGGCACTCCATTCGAGAGATCCATATATCATATTAAACATTGGTGAGAATGAAAATTTTATTATGATACCGTATAGTTTTCTTAGCACTCATTTCATTAGGCAATGCTCACAAGGAGGAATAAGTGGGATTGAAACTAGTGAAATTAATTGCATAGAATCAATCATCACCTATGGGGTTTGTAACCAATAATTACAAGGTATTCACCCATCCCAAAACTCCATTGGCTCAATCATGTTTAACTGTGGATTTTTTTCCATAATCAATACCACTTAGCTTGCTACTCATTTGAAAAACCTTGTTTCTCTTCGAGCATTTCTTATGAGGACTCCTATTCTTCTCTTCAATGTCATGTTGAGCAGACACTTATACTAAGAGGGGGAGTGAATCTGTATAAGACCATTTTTCACTTTTTCAAACATTCATCAACCATAAGAAAACAATCACATATTAATTGTAGAACATGGAACAAAATATTTACGTGGAAACCCTTTCAGGAGAAAACCACAAAATTTCTCTTTATAATTATTTGTAGGCACCAACCTACTCTTACAAATATTTATAGCTACCAAGCTATTGGAGACACCAATACCCACTGCTACAAATCTTGGTAGGAACCGACCTACTATTATATATCTTTGTAGAAACCAATCCTCACTGCTAAGCACCAATTTAGCAAGAGACACCAATCTCTTTCATATATTTGTAGACACAAATATACTGGAGAAAAAAATACCCATCGCTCAACACGAACTTAGAAAGAGACACCAATATCTTACAGATATTTGTAGACACCAATCTACTGGAGAGGCTAATCCCCACCACTAAGCACCAACTTAGCAAGAGACACCAATCTCTGAGTTGCACCAACCTTCATTGAGTATGCTTGTTATTTTCTCCTTCACTAGGTATAATCACCACTTCTGCCTTTACCAAGTCTACTCACTTCTTCTACCTTCACCAATTTTTCTCACTACTTCTACCTTTACCAGGTCTGACCAAAATGTGAATTTCCAAATGGAAACTTTCCCAAAACTAGTTGTTTTGGGTCTATTCCCAAGAACAAACTTGTAAAGCATGAAACATATCCAATTTTTCAAATATGATTATGCAATTTTTACTTGAGGTACTTATGTATGTCTCCTCTACTCTCTAAAATTTCCATGGTCCGAAAATTCCCAGAAAAGAAGTTATAGTGAAAATTCCAAACTGACCTGTTTGAAACTGATCTCAATACCATTTAGCAACCCTAACTTCCACATATCATATCTCAGAAAGTATAGCGATCTAGAATCTAATATTTTTAGCACATGTACACCAATATCTCCCCATGTCTTTGCAAAATATCATGGTCCAAAATATCCCAGAAAATAAGTTATAACAAAAGTGCCAAGCTGACATGTTTGAAATGGGTTTTAGGATCATTCAGGAACCCTAACTTCCATAGGGAATATATACGAAATTGTAGAAAATGAACATCTGATATTTTTAACAAATGTACACCAAGATCTCTCCTTTGCATTTTCAAAATATCAAGGTCTTAAACATCCCATAAAATAAGTTATAGAAAAAGTGCCAAGTTGACCTATTTGAAACTAATTTCAGGATTATTTAGGAACCCTAACTTCCACAGGGAATATATCCGAAAGTGTATTGAAACAACCTCTCATATTTTTACCACATGTACACCAATATCTCTCCTCTGTCTTGGCAAAATATTAGGGTCCAAACCATCTCAGAAAATAAGTTATAGAAAAAGTGCCAAGATGACTTGTTTGAAATTGATTTTAGGAGCATTCATGAACCCTAACTTCCACAAGGAATATCTCCAAAAGTGTAGCGAAAAAACATATGATATTTTTATCACATGTACACTAAGATATCTCCATCTCCTCCAAATTTCAGGGTCTGAAACATCGTATAAAAATGCTATCACGAGAATTCCAATATGATGTGAAACCAATTTCGTAATTCAATCTTTGCTATTCCATTTTTCACACTCACACTTTCTCTCAATAATTTCTCTATTTATATTTTTTTCATAACCCTTCATTAAGGGACATATCCATTAATTAAATAATTAATTCCAATACCATGGGAAAGTACCCCAAATACCATGGGAAAATACCTCGAACCCATGGGCTTGAAACCACCAGTTCACTTTTTACTTTTTCACACACCCATTGATCCAAATTTATGAGTGGAATGAAATGAACCACAGATCTATAACATTAAAACATATATTCAGAGAACAATAACAGAGATACAATGAAACTTAACTTCTATTCAATAAATAAATCTGTTGAAATGATAAAATGCAGAATGAAACAATCTTGCTCGAATGGTAGTAACTAACCTCTGAGAAGAGATGTGACCACTACGTGCATTCACCTAAGCACATTACAATGCGGCCTCCAAGATTTTTTAGCATCGAGAAGTAATGAGAAAACCCTACATATCCAAAAATTTGACCCTAGGAGATGAAGTGCCAAAACTCATGTGGGCCCTAATGGGGTAAGTTGGTACATCAACTTCCTGGGGTCGTGACTTTTGCATATGATATCTATTTTAGGCACATGATATCCCGTTGGAAAGGTATTCAAGGAATACACATTTTTTCATCACACTCTGACTTTGTCTATAGTGTGATTGTGGCGGGCCCAAAATATGATTTTGAGGTCCTCAAAACGATCCCAAAAGTTTAGGACCCGAAAAAGATGGAAAACAACTACCAAGATGAAAACTATATGTGAGACAGTTTGAAGAGGTGGGTGGCCATCGATATCCACCTGGATAAATCCTCCCCGCTTAGGAAGAAATGGTCTCCATTGTGTTGAGTTCCCCCATCAAATGAGGATATTTCTACTGAATTTGGCCCCAGGTGAGCCACTTGCCTTGATGCAGGAGCTACCCTGCATTGACAACACAATAAAGATGAATATTATGTTGGCGAGTACCCTTGACCTATGTTTCCATGATCGTATCAGTGGATTCCTGTTCCATGCAGTCAAGGATGATATTTTTCGGTGTCAATTGTTCTGCTATAACCGAGGTGTCCAATAATGGTGCAAAGCATGGCTGAAGGAGGTCCACATTAAACATTGGGTGCAAGCCAAGGAACGGGGAAATGTTGAGCTCAAAATCATTTTCACCCACAACCTTGGTGATGGTGTAAGTTCCATAGCGAAGTGGATAAAGCTTATGATGGGGTCCTGTAATGCATTATTTCTGAAAATGAAACCAAAGTTTATTTCCCACCTGAAACTTGTGTGGCACCCGATGTTGATCATGCGGCTGCTTGTACTTGTCATTCAAATTCTACAAAATATCCTAAACCTGTTGATGGATGTTTTGGATTCGTTCAATGAATTGGGTGGGTTTTTTGACTTCAGTTTGAGAATGGGATGATTCTTCCTGTGTGGACACAAGGGGTAATCCAACATTTGTGGGACCGAATGGTTGAAATAACAACCCCACTTGAAAGGGGCTATGGCTGGTTGAGATATGTACGAATCTATTGTAATTGTCCTGAACATAGGGAAGACTCTCATCCCATGTCGGTGGATGCTTGGAATTGTACATGCGTAAGATATGCATGATCATCCTGTTGATGACCTCGGTTTGGCCATCCATTTTGGGGTGGAAGGTCGTGGATTTGGTGAGCTTGGTGTCCAAATGTGACCAGAGGCTCGACCATATTGTGCTAAGGAACCAACTATGTCGATATGAGACAATGGTTTGTGATATCTAGAAATGTACTCACACTCGTTTGAAGAAGATCTTGGCAGTGGCATCTACTGCGATGCTCTTCTTGTGGGCATATAGAATCACCATCTTGGAAAATTGATCAACAACCACAAAAAAAAGTCATTTCCCTTCTTAGTTGAAGGAAGGCCTGACATGTAGTCCATCGAGATGGATTCCCAGGGCCTATCGGGAGTAGGAAGAGGGGTGTAAATGCCTTGTTTCTTAATGGCTAGTTTGGAAATGATGCAGGCCGTGCCGAACCTAATATACTTGGTGACACCCTGTTGAAGTTTCGGCCAATGGAAGTGTTGTTGCAACACTTACACTGTCTTTTCTACATCGAAGTGTCTTGCCACCTAATTGTAGTGAGCTTCCCAAATAAGCTACACTCACTCAATTTATGGGACACCTAGATGTCCTAGATGGCACAATAACCCACCCTAAATATGGAAATTAGTGACAACTATGTTTTTTCCCAACATCTGGTAGGTAGTGGCGAAATCGTGATCTCTCTTGTAGTGTTGGGGCCATCCAAAGGTCTCATGTCTACAATTTTGTAGCACTGTGGTTAGTGATACAACTAGAGGTCAATTGGGATAGTCAACAATGTGGTTGGTGCTCCCTTTAGTATACTTGATGTTGATATGGAACTACTGCAAGTATGTGGACCAGTTCTGATGTAGATCATTCTGCAATTTTCCTTCTATCTGCATGAACCGTAGAGATTTATGATCAATGTGGATGATTGTCTCCTTCTTGAGAATGTAATGCCTCCACTAGAGATAGGCTTGTAAAATGGAGTACATTTGTTTATTGTAAGTGGGTTATTTATATACGGTATCTAATAGTGTCTCACTATGATAGAACACATAATTTCCATGCTAAGTGGGAAATTCTCCTACAACATAGTCTGAAGCATCTGTCTCAATCTCAAAAGGTTGTTGCAAGTCGGGTAATGAGAGCACCGAGGATGAGAAAAAACATTTCTTCAAATCATTCAACGCTTTTTGTTGCGACTGGACCCACAAGAACTTTGCGTTTCCACCACCCTTGGTCACTTGGCTGAGGTCCCATGCAATGTGGGAGAATCCCAACACGAACCTGTGATAGAAATTAGTAAGGCTTAAGAAGCTTTGAAGCTCAGTGAGTGTGGTTAGGGTTGGCCAATCACGAATGACTTGGATCTTTTTTGGATCGACATGCACCCCATGCTCATCAACAATGTATCCTAGGTACTAGACCATGTTCATGACGAAGGGGCATTTTTCCAAACTTGCATATAGCTTGTGTTGCCACAGAGTGTGTAGAACCTGTTGAATATGCTGCAAGTGTTTCTCCCAACTCTTGCTAAAGTTGGGGATTCCATCCAAATACACCACCATAAAACAATTGGTGAAAGGCCACAACATATCATCCATCATCCTCATGAAAGTTTTTGGGAAATTTTTCAAGCCAAATGACATGACCAACCATTCAAAAAGGCCTTCTTTTGAATTGAAGGGAGTCTTCCATACATTGATCTGCTCTAATGAGACCTGGTGGTAGTCGAAATTCAGATCATTCTTACTGAAGTATTTGGTCCCCTTGAGTTGGTTAAGGAGATTGTCAATTTAGGGAATTGGGTACCAGTTCTTGCCTATGATTTTATTTAGGGCCCGATAATCAATGCACAGTCGTCAGGTCCCATATTTATTCTCACAATCATGATTGGGATTCCACAAGGTGATGAGCTTGGTTGGATGTGACCCTTTTCAAGAAGCTCTTGGATCTGGCACTTGATTTCCTCATTTTATGATAGAGAGCAGTGATAGACTATCCCATTGGGTAGCGGTGCGTTGGGGGTCAGATCAATTGAGTGCTTGACCTAACAGTGCAGAGGTACCCCAATGGGAGAGGAGAAGATGTCTTTGTATTCTTCCATGAACTTATCCACTTTATTCTATTGCATGGAGAGACCTTCCATGGAGGCCATGGATGTGGCTGCAACCTTCTGCTCATTTTGAGCATGAATTGTGAAAAAGAAAAACTTCCCAGTCTGAGAGATGACCTTCAACATTGCTTGGTAGAGATCAAGGAAATGACAACAGATGGGACTACCTCAGGTATCTTGTACAATTTCCCATCCAAATTAATAATAACACTATGAGGCCTAGAATCATATACAACATGACGTTTCCATAAATAAGGTTGGCCTAAAACAACATCACAAACTTCAAGGGGGGAGACATCACACAATACCTTATCTTTGAAGGGCTTGATGTCGTAGGGTAGGAGAAACTGTTGCTTGACATGGGGATCGCTCCCTTGGCTGAGCCAATCGATGGTGTATGATAGTGGGTGTGGTCTTTTTAGTAGACACAACCACTTGCTAACCTTTTCTAAGATGGGGTTCTTCTGGATACCGCTATCAACGATGAAGTGCAGCGGAGTACCCTTCACCCACATCTGTGAATGAAAGAGGTGCTCACCTTCCTCTAGTTCATCAAGTTCACTGGGATGGACCTTGGTGGTAGAAATTATGGAATTGGGTTCTGAGTCAATGATCCATCTCCCTTTTTTGGGTTCTAACTCAGAGTTTGAGCCTGCATCTAATTCAGAGGATTTCACCTCATACACCAATGACTGCTTTGAACGATATTCAACAGTGATATGTGATCCAAATTATTTTGGGATTGAAATGAAAGAATATATATTACAATGAAATACTCATAAAAAAATTCAGAAACAGAAAGATACAAAAATACATGATCTCTATTAATGAAAGAAATGTACAGAGATTGTAAAAATACAAAGTGCAATACTCTCTAGAATGGTGGCAGCTTTATCTCTGAGAAGAGATGTGACGAATACACTCATTCATAAGAAAATGATTACAATGAGGCTCTGGAGGTCGTTTTATGAAAAACATGAATGAAAAGCCCTAGGCATCCAAAAATCTAACCCTAGGGGACGAAGCACCAAAATTCCTGTGGGCCTCGCTGGGGTAAGTTAGTACATTAACTTCCCAGGGTCATAAATTTTGCATACGATCTCTGTTATAGGCATGTGATGGCCCGTTGGAAAGGTATTTTCGAGAAATGTGCATTATTCCATAAAAAGGTGACTTTAGCTATAGTTTGACAATGGAAATCCAAGAAAACACTATTTAGAACCCCAAAATGGCCTTGAAAGTACATAAAGATGTACTGACATGAAAAATTCCAAAATAATCCATTTGGAATAGGTGGGAAGCCACCAATATCCACTTGGATGATGTTTATGGATTTAGGACAACCCCGTAAGTGCATAAACCACAATTACAAATAAATGTTCCCATTACAAAGAAATGTGTTGAACTAAAAATGGTTAAGATGAGCCAGGTGGAATTTGGAATAGGTGGGTGACCACCAATATGCACCTGGAACAATCCTCCCCCTTTAGCAAGCAATGGTCTCCATTGCATTAAGTTCTCAGGGAAGAGGGGAAAGATTTTTCTAAATCTGAATCTTGGTGAGATGCATGCCTTTTTGGAGAAGTTTCACTGCTTGGTTCGTGGAAGGCTATCATGAACCTGTTGCTGGTAGGGTTGAATATTTTCCACCAACCTGTTTTCCTTGGGATTGACGGGGCATCGTGTAGGTACCATTGCAGGTGATAAAAAAATATATTCTTTCTCTTCAATAATCTGCTTTTGTTGGATAGAAGGTGTTGAGGATGTAGTGGTTGTAGTGACCTTCTATGCATCCTTTGAATAGGCTATGAAGAGGATGAATTTTGAAGTATGAGAGACTACCTTGCGACACTATTTTGGTGGAATAGTAGTCAGAACTACCTCTGGTATTTAGTAGAGCTGACCCCCTAAAATAATAATGACACTACAGAGTTGACACTCATAAAAAACACGACGTTCACACATATATGGTTTTCCAAAAACAAGATCACAAACATCAAGAGGGGAAGCATCACACACTACCTCATCCTTAAAGGGTTGGATGCCATAGTACATGAGAGACTGATGGCTGACATGAATATCCCATCCCTGGTGAAGCCACCTGATGTTGTATGGATGTGGGTATGGTGTTGTCAACAAACGCAACTATTTTATGACCTTAAATGAGATGAGGTTCTACTAGCTGTCATTATCAACAATGAAAAGAAATGGGGTCCCCTTCACCTACATATATGAATGGAAGAGGCACTCCCCCTCTTCAGGATCTGCTAGTTCTTCTGGTTGAATTGTTGTGTTTGGGACAGTAACAGTGGGGTCTGCATCGATGATATGTCTATTTTCACTATTTTCTGAATCAGATTCTGAATCAGGGTTCGACTCCTTGTTTTTTACCTCGACCACCAATAATTGTTTCGAGCGACATTCATCGGTGTTGTGACAGGGGATTTTGTGGAAGTCGCACCACTTCCAAGTGTCATTCTTCTTATTTTCTTTACACTTCTTATAATATGTCTTGGACTGGTTGTCTGGAGGTTGTTGGTTGGGGATTTCTTTACCATGCTTTGGTTGTTTCATATTTGCAGACTCAAACAACCATTTGTTCTGGTGCCTGAATTTCTAATTGATTTTGACATCATATCGATAGGCAGCTCCCAATGATGAGATGTTTAGGAAATCCATTTAGGTTTGGATGTACCTATGTAGAGCCACATGGTATTTTAGAACCATATTATGCTCAGAGTCTTTGATACACATCTTGGTGCACAAGATATGGAAAGTATTTGTGAACTCTGGAACTGTTTGGCTCTTCTCTTTCCATAGTGTGGTCCATCTCATGTACCGATATTCATAGTTATCAATAGGGTAGTATTGTTCCTTGAACACATCCACAAAAAAATCCCAAGTGGGCTCAGCCCCATATATTCCAGATTCCTCTATGGAAATTTTCTCCCAGTAAGTTTCCCACCAATGTTTGACATGGGGGATATCCTTGAGGAGTGTGAAGGTGATATTTTCCCTGTCGAAAAAATTTTGAACAGAGAAATAACCTTCTAGCAGATTTAACAGTTTTTCTAAGGAATCTGCATCTACTTGACCTTCAAATATGGGAATATCAAAATTAACTTGTAGTTTGAAGGGAGAGGTTCCTCCAAAATGGCCGCTTGATGAAGATGTGCATGCTGGTATTGGTAGACGTTGAAGGATGTTTGCAAAATTCTGCATCATTTTGTCCCTCTGTTGCGTGAGAGCTTGCTCAAGAAACATATTAATAAAATATTCTTCTCCATCATTTTTCTTTTTTGCCACAATAGATGGTTTATTGGGCGTGCGAGAGTGATTTTCCTCAAGAGATACAAGCTCGAGACCCAATTTGTTATACTCAGACCTCGTTGGGGGAATGCACTAAAAAAAAATCACGAGAAGCCTGCTCTAATACGACTGATCCATATTATTTTCGGAATGAAATGAAAGTAGAGATATTACAATGAAATACTCATAAAATTTTCTATAAATAGAGAGATACAACAATACATTATTTCTATTAATGAAAGAAATGTATAGAGATTGTAAAAATACAGAGTGCAAGACTTGCTATAATGGTGGCAGCTTTATCTTTGAGAAGAGATGTGACGGCTATGATAATTCACAACAAGATGATTACAATGAGAATCTAAAGGCCTTTTTATGAAAAACATGAATGCCAAAACCCTAGAATTCCAAAAACCTAATGCTATGGTACGAAGCGCCAAAAGTCATGTGGGCCTCGTTGGGGTAAGTTAGTACATTAACTTCCAAGGGTCGTAACTTTTGCATACGATCTCCATTTTAGGCATGTGATGGCCTGTTGGAAATGTATTTTCAAGAAATATGCATTATGCCATCAAACACTAACTCCATCTATAGTTTGATCATGGAAATCCAATAAAACATTGTTTAGATCCCAAAAATGACCATGGAAGTACATAAATATGTACTGACATGAAAACTTCCAAAATAAGCCAGTTGGAATAGGTGGGTGGCCACCAATATCCACTTGGATGTTGTGTAGGGATTTAGGACAGCCCCGCAAGTGCATAAACCACAATTACAAATAAATTTCCCCATTACAGAGAAACGTGCTGAACTGAAAATTGTCAAGATGAGCCAGGTGGAATTTGGAATAGGTGGGTGGCCACTAATATCCACCTAGATTAGTGTGTTAGGGGCTCTTATGGAACTCACACCACTTCCCGATGCCTTTCTTTGTCTTCCCATTGCCCTTCTTTGTTTGCATCTTAGACTAGTTGTCCTGAGGTTTTCCATCCTTTCTCTATCCTTTGTTCTATGGGTTGGGGCCGCCTTTGTTCTGCTTCTGCTATGAGGGGTTCGTAGACCCAAAATGTCGCGTCTTTTGTTTAAGCTTTTGCTCGATTTTGAAAACATATTGATAGACCACACCCAAGGATGATTTGTCTAGAAACTCCATTTTTTTTTGGATGTATATATCCAGACCACCATGGTACTTGAGCACCAAATGTCTCTCAGAGTCTTTGATAACCAGATTGGTGTGTAAGGTATGGAAGACATTTTTGAACTTCGGCATTGTTTGGTCCCTTCCATGCCACAATGTGGTCCATGTTTTATATAATTTGTCATAAATTCCAACAGGGTAGTATTGTTCCTTAATAACATCCCTAAAAGAACCCCAAGTGGGTGTGACTACAAATAATGTAGATTCCTCTGTTTCCTTTTTCTCACATAAAGTCTCCCACTGATATTTGAATGGGGGACAAACTTAAGGAGAGAAAACGTAATATTTTCTCTATCGAAAAATTTATGTATATAAAAGTACCCTTCTAGAAGGTTTAACCATTTGTCTACAACATCTGCATCTATTTGAAATTCAAATATAAGAATATCAAAATCGATCTATACCTTGAAGGGGGTGGTGCCTCCACTCGAGGAAGATGCGTCACATGCTGACAGTCATCGAAGGATTTGTGAAAAATTATCCATCATCTCATTCCTCTGTTACGTGAGGGCTTCCTCGAGGAACATTTTAAAGGGATCTTATGTCCCATCATCTCTCTTTTATTCCCCCATGGGAAACCATCGGGTTTGGCAAGGTCGATCTTGCAAAGGCTCAACTGAATCGAGACCCAATTGTTTATACCATGACCTCATTGGGGACATGCATCGAGAAAAAAATTAATAGTAGACCACTCTAATACCATTGATCCATATTTATGAGCAGAATGAAATGAAGAAAAGATATATAACATTAAGACAGATATACAGAGAAAAATGACAGAGATAAAATGAAACTTAACTTCTATTCAATAAATAAATCTACTAAAACTGTAAAATGCAAAATGAAACAATCCTGCTCGAATGGTGGTAGATAATCTATGAGAAGAGATGTGGTGGCTATGCACATTTTCCTAAGAACATTACAATGAGGCCTCTAGGCATTTTTACAATCAAGAAGTAATCGGACAACCCTAGACATCCAAAAATCTAACCTTAGGAGATGAAGTGCCAAAAATCATGTGGGCCCCAATGGAGTAAGTTGGTACATCAACTTCTCGGTGTTGCAACTTTTGCATACGATCTCTGTTTTAGAAACACAATAGCCCATTTGAAAGGTCTATCTGAGGAATACAAATTTTACTATCACAATTTGAATTTTTCTATAGTGGAATTGTGGAGGGCCCCAAAAACGTTGTTTAGGGCCTCAAAATGGCCCCATAAGTTTAGGACCCGAAAAGCTAGAAAAAAAAATGCCAAGATGAAAACTATATGTGAGCCAGTTGGAAGAGGTGGGTGGCCATCGATATCCACTCGGATCACCCATTTTTTAATATATATATATATATATATATAGATAGATAGATAGATAGAT
>SNQJ01S0082936.1:65556-86719 GCA_010110895.2 Picea sitchensis
CATATCAGTGTACAATAAATGGGACCAATATTTCAAAGACTATGACACAAACCCAACACTTATGTGTGCATGTATTGATTTATCTGGCCTTACTAAACCTTAGTCCTTGGACATAAAACTAATGAATGTCTACTACCAACTATTGTGAAAATAAAATTATGCATGTGAATATTATGGTATATGTGATAAGGCACTAATGCCCATATCACAAATGATATCTCGCGAATAATTTTTGTGGTTAATTTGATATTCCACCAAAGCAATAATTCTAATCAACGATTCATGTATTGAGGAGAAGAGGAATTGCATTACAAAATATGGGTTAACCGAGCCCCCTAATACAGTTCCCAAATATGTACCCAATATGTTGGTCATCCATGAGATCACCCACCAAAAAATTCTATAAAGGGGTTGTGGTGACTTTTAAAATGAGATAAAATAGAAGGCTTCGCTATATTTCCCATCAAAATTGACCATTATGAGTTGGAATATTTTGTACATGCTGAATGAATAAATTAAGAACTAAATGCATATCATTTTTGAACTGAACAATTTAAGGTACATGATATTTTCTCCATGGTAAAAAATATTGCAAGTATTAGAAAAACACATAGATCTATTCTCATCAACACCTCAAGGAGGAATAATTGTACATAAGAGATAAGAACTACATAGAGGTCAAAGAAAAGAGAGGAAGTAAGTTACATGAAGTTTCCAATTCAATGGATTCATGACCATATAAAGTCCCAAAGATAACTTTTGGAAAAGTTTTCAAAGTCCAACATCATCGACTAGAGGTCAATGCAAACTCTAATAAGAGAGGTTTCTTCAAGAGATACACAAGTATACACTTCTAGGGGAAAACGTATGCAAAGATACACAAGTATACACTTCTAGGGGAAAATTATCTAGATGGATATCGGTGGCCTCCCACCTATTCCAATTGATTCATTTTGGTAGTTTTCCAGTTTGGCAATTTTGTTTCCTAGTTTTTGGGTCCTTGACTTGTGGGGCCGTTTTGAGGCCCTAAACAACGTTTTTAGGACTCACCACGATCGAAAATAACAACAAAATGTGTAGAATTCCTCAGATAGACCTTTCCAATGGTCTATCGTGTGCCTAAAACAAAGATCGTATGCAAACATTACGACCCCGGGAAGTTGATGTACTAACTTACCCAAACGGAGCCCACATGACTTTTGGCGCTTCATCTTCTAGGGTTAGGTTTTTGCATGTCTAGTGTTTTTGACATTCCTGTTTATTGTAAAAAGGCCTTCAGAGCCTCATTGTAATCATATTCTTGCGAATGAGCGCAGTCATCACATTTGTTCTCAAAGATAAGCCGCCACCATTCCCGCATGCTTGTTTTCCACTGCATTTTACAGTTTCAACTTATTTCCTTATTGAGTAGAAAACCAGTTTTATGGTATCTCTCTTATTCTGTGTTAAGCATATTTTAATAATCTGTATTCATTTTGTTCTGCTCATAAAATCTAGATCAGTGGTATAAGAGCGGTCTGCTCCTTGTCGTCTTAATGCATGTCCCCAACGAGGTCGGGGTACAAATAATTGGGTCTCGAGCTTGTTTCTCTTAAGGAAAAAAAATCTCGCACGCCCAAACGACCTCTCATGGAATGAAAACATATGATAGCGTCTCACTATGATACGCCATGGAGTGGTCGTGTTGAGTGAGAATGACACCCACAACATAGTCTGAAGCATCTGTCTTGATCTCAGAGGGATGATGTAGGTCCGGTAATGAAAGTATTGGGGATGAGCACAAACGTTGCTTCGAGTCATCAAAGGCTTGTTGTTGGGACAGGCCTCACATAAATTTTTCCTTACCACCACCCCTATTTACTTGGCTGAGGGCCCATGCGATATGAGAGAATCACAACACGAACCTACGATAGAAATTGGCAAGGCCCAGGAAGCTCTGAAGCTCAGTGAGTGTGGTTGGGGCTGGCTAGTCACAGCTGACCTAGATCTTGGCTAGATCCACATGCACACCATGTTTATCAATGATGTAGCCTAAGTAATGGACCATGTCCATGCCGAAGGATCATTTTTACAAGTTTGCATATAGTTTGTGTTGTCACGGGATGTGTAGAACCTGTTGAATATGTTACAAGTGTTCCTCCCAAGTATTGTTGTATATGATGATGTCATCCAGATACACCACTACAAAATTACTGGTGAAAGGTCACAGGATATCATCCATCATCCTCATAAAATTTATTCGAGCATTTGTCAAACTAAAGGGCATGACCAACCATTCAAAAAGACCTTCTTTTGACTTGAAGGCAGTCTTCCATACATCTATATGTTCTATTGGGACCTAGTGGTAGCCATACTTCAGATCAATCTTACTGAAGTATTTGGCCCTCATGAGCTGATCAAGGAGGTTGTCGATTCGAGGAATCGAGTACTGGTTCTGGACTATGATTTTATTTAAGGCCCGATAATCAATGCAGAGTCTCCAGGTCCCATATTTCTTCTACACCAGTATGATTGGGCTCCCACAAGGCGATGCGATAGGATGGATGTGCCCCTTGTGGATAATTTCTTGGATCTGCCTCTTGATCTCCTCATTTTCTAATAGAAAGTGGTGGTAGATCGACCCATTGGGTAGTGGTGAGCTTGGGGTCAGATCGATGGGATGCTTGACCTGACAGTGCAGACATACCTCGATAGGAGAGGATAATATATCTGAGTATTCTTCCACGACCTTATGCGCTTTATTATGTTGTGTGGAGAGATCAGTCGTGGAGGCCCTGGATGTGGCTATGATATTTCACTTACTCTGAGAGAAAATCACGAAGAGGATAAGTTTCCCGGTCTGAGAGATGACCTTCCTGCATTTCTTGGAAGATATCAAGGAAATAACACTAGGAGGGACTACCTCAGGTATCCTGTACAATTTTCTGTTCAAAGTAATAATAACACTATGAGGCCTAGAATCGTATACAACATGACGTTTTCATAAATAAGGTTGTCCCAAAAGAAAATTACAAACTTCGAGAGGAGAAACATCACACAATACCTTGTCTTTGAATGGCCTGATGTCGTACGAAAGTCAACACTTTTGGTTGACACGAAGATGGATTCCTTGGTGGAGCCATCCAATGGCGTAGGGATATAGGTGCAATGTTTTCAGTAGGGCCAATTGCTTGATGACCTCTACTGATATGAGTTTCTTATGGCTACCGCTATCAACTATGAAGTGCAGCGGGGTGCCTTTTACCCACATCGGCGAATGGAAAATTTGCTCATCTTATTCTTGCTCATCTGGTTCACCAAGTTGGAGCTTGGTGGTAGCAACGGTGGCATTGGGTTTCGCATCAATGATCTGTCTTTCCCTTTCTAGTTATGACTCAGATTCAGAACCCACATCTGATTCAGAGGATTTCACTTCGGCCACCAACGACTAATTTGAGATTCAATCAACAGTGTTATGCCAAGGGCTCTTATGGAAGTCGCACTACTTCTCGATATCATTCTTTGTCTTTCCGGTGTCCTTATTTGATTGTGGCTTGGACTAGTTGTCCTGATATTGTCCATATTTTCTCTATCCTTTGTTCTATAGGTTGGGGTTGCCCTTTCTTGGTTTTTGCTACAAGGGGTTCCCAGGCACAAATTGTCACTTCTTTTGTTTGAGCTTCTACTCGATTTTGATGACATATTGATAGGTTGCACCCAAGGATGAGATGTCCAAAAATTCCATTTCGGTATGGATGTATCTATGTAGAGAACTGTGATACTTGAGCACCAGATGTCACTCTAAATCCTTGATACCCAGCTTGGTACACAGGGTATGGAAGATAGTTGTGAAATTTGGCACTTCTTGGTCTCTTTCTTGCTGCAGTGTGGTTCGTTTGGTATACAAGTCATCATAAATTCTGACAGGGTAGTATTTCTCCTTAATAGAATCCTTGAAGGATTCCCAGGTGGCCACGACTATAAATAATGAGGGTTTCTTTGTTTCATTTTTCTCACAGAAAGTTTCCCACCAATCTTTGACATGGGGAGCGACTTTGAGGAGCGTAAAAGTACCTTTTTCTCTATTTGAAAAGTTATGGAAAGAAAAATACCCTTCTAGTAGATTCAACCACTTGTATACAACATCTGCATCTATCTAACCTTCAAATATAGGAATATCGAAGTTGATTTGTACCTTGAAGGGGGTGGCGCCTCCGATTGAGGAATATGTGTTGCCTGTTCGTAGTCGCCGAAGGATTTGAAAGAAACTATCCATCATCTGGTTCCTCTGTTGTGTGAGAGATTCCTTAAGCAACATTTTGAAAGGACATCTTGTCTCATGATATTTATTTTCTCCTGCCATGAGAGGTCATTTGGGCATGCAAGAGATTTTGTCCTCTAGAGAAACAAGCTTGAGACCCAATTCTTTGTACCCTGACCTCTTTGGGGACATGCATTAAGACGACAAGGAATAGACCACTCTGATACCAATGATCTGGATTTTATGAGCAGAGAGAAATGAATACAAATTATTAAAATATTATTAACACACAATAACATAGATACAATAAAATTGGTTTTCTACTCAATAAGGAAATAAGTTGAAATTGTAAAATGCAGTGGAAAAAAATCTTGTTGGAATGGTGGTGGCTTATCTCTAAGAAGAGATGTGACAGTTGTGCTCATTCACAATAAGATGATTACAATGAGGCTCTGAAGGCCTTTTTACAATAAACAGGAATGTCAAAAACCTTAGACATCCAAAAACCTAACCCTAGGAGATGAAGCGCCAAAATTCATGTGGGCCTCGTTTGGTTAAGTTAGTACATCAAATTCTCGGGGTCGTAACGTTTTCATACGATCTTTGTTTTAGGCGCATGATAGCATGTTGGAAAGGTCTATCCGAGGACTACACATTTTGTTGCTATTTATTAATGGTCATTTTCGACTGTGGCGAGCCCTAAAAATGTTGTTTAGGGCCTCAAAATGGCCCCGCAAGTCAGGGACCCAAAAACTAGGAAACAAAACTGCCAAACTAGAAAACTGCCAAAATGAACTAGTTGGAATAGGTGGGAGGCCACCAAAATCCATCTGGATCAAAAAAGTATGCATGAGATGGATCCCATTGCCACAATTTATGCACAACATGAAAATAGTTTAGCCCAAACAAGCATCAATGCCAAGAAGGACAAATGGTATCCTTAGAGTAGTAGTCAAGTACTATATAAGAAACAAAAGGATGTGTCATTGGAGGAGAAGACAATATAGGTTTCATATTTGATTCAACAAACCAAGTATTGGAATAAAAACCAAGTATTGGAATACAAACTTGGATGGTTGAGTATTTTCATTTTCAATTGCTAGAAGAAGAGGAATTTGAGAGTGGATACTAATCTTTAATGTTAGATGTCAATAATCATAATATTAAGAAGATGTCAGACAAGAGGAAAATGTATGTAGGTGTGAAGTTAATCATACAAACAATGGAAGAAGTTGTCCTTAATAAAAAAATATGTGCACCCACTTGCCATCAATGCATCCTATATTGAATTGTATGAGATGTCCAACACAAAAGTGAAAGATATGCACAAAAACATCATGACCAAATATATTGATATTTTCCATCTCAAAGAATAGATCAATATTCAAAATACCATCTATAGTAACAAATCTGATGTTGTTGAAGTATTTACTTCTTTGGGACATGTTCTCTTGAACTTAGTTATTGAATACTCTAATAACTTTGTGGATATGGATGCTTTTCAGATCAATATTCAAAATACCATCTCTAGTATTAAATCTGAATTTTTTGAAGTATTTACTTCTTTGGGACATGTTCTCTTAAACTTAGTTATTGAATACTCTGATAACTTTGTAGATATGGATGTTTTTCATGACTGGGTGATGGGATATAGTGTGACCTTGATTAGAAGTTCACCAAAATTTGTTAGTGACAATTTCAATTAATTAAATGTAATATGTGGTAGGAATGGTATGCATCGATCCTAGATGGAGTGCCAACTTGGTAAAAATTTGAAATCGTGGAATTGCAAGCTCAATTTTCCTCTTAAGAATATAAAATGAAAAGTGCACAAGAGTTTTCTAATATATTGTATGGAATATCTCACATACTATTGGATGTGATGATGGTAAGGAACATGATTTAACCCCCTCACTTATGCAATACAACAAAACCCTATCATTGGCTTCCTTTTTATCCTCCATTTTTAGTTTTAACATGTGTTTTTTTTGCTTTCTCAAGTGAAAATGGAAGCAATTTCATGGGTGGATGCTAAATTTTATTCTATATGTAACGAAGTTATATTCCATATTTGTTTCCATGCATAAAAATAAATTTTCTGCTAAAGTCAATGCTTGTACTGCAAAATTTAGCATCAAGTTTTGATTTTTTAAAACTAATTACAAATCGATGCTAAACACATTGCAATTAGTAATGACTTTAGTGTCCCATACCGATTACATTCCTGGTCTTAAATATGACACTAAATATGTTGATGTGGGAAATGGTTTTAATGTTGATTGGTGCATTTACATGGTGTCCACATGAAAATTTGCATAGCGATAACTTTAGTGTTCATACATACATGTTTTACTTATCCATGTGGATATTGGTGGCCACCCACCTATTCCAACTGGCTTTTGTTATCTGTTTTTGTTCAACATGTTATTTTTTACTTCTTTGTAATTATGGGTTCTACAATTATGGGGATGTCTGAAGCCCTACACATCCTCCAGGTGGATACTGGTGGCCTCTCGCCTAATCCAACTATATTTATTTTTATGTTTTCATGTCAACAATTCTTGTTGTACTTCCAGGGCCATTTTGGGGCCCTAAACATTGTCTTTTTGGCTCGCCACAGTCAATATCTAGTCATAGTCAAAGTTTGACAGCGCTGTGTAGTTCTCTGAAGGACCTCTCTGATGGGCTATCACGCTCCTAAAACGAAGACCGTATGCAAAAGTTATGACCCTGGGAAGTTGAGGTACCAACTTACCCATAGGAGTCCACATGACTTTTGGCATTTCACCTTCTAGGGTTAGGTTTTTGGATGTCTAGGGTTTTGGAATTCATGAGTAATATCAAAAAGGCCTCTGGAGCCTCATTGTAATAATTCTGCTCAGACGGATGCACGTAGAAGCCACATCTCTTCTCAGAGGCATCTGACAGCATCAGAGAAGCCTACATCTCTTCTCGCCGTGAGATAGCCTTCAACCATCTGGAGCAAGTACTTCACTGCATTTTTACATTTTCACCCTATTTCATTATTTAAAGGAAGATATTGTTCACTGGATATCCTGTATATTCTCTGCGTGTTGTTTGGCCCGTATTTTATTCAGCCTATAATCAATTCGTTCCGCTCCTAAATCCAGATCAGTGGTATTAGAGTGGTCTGCTCTTCACTTGTTTTTCTTCGTGCATGTCCCTGACAAGATCTGGGTACAAGAAGTTGGGACTCGAACCAATTGAGCCATTGCAAGATCAGTGATGCCGAGCCAGACAAAAACCCATGGGGGATGAAAATAAAGATGATGGAGTAGGAGATCCTATTAAAATGTTGCTTGAGGAAGCCCTCACACGACAAAGGAATGAAATGATGGAAACATTTGTGCATATTCTTTGATGACTGCCTACAGGAGTAGGACCGATAGATGAAGATGTTGTAGATAAATGGTTGAATCTACTCGAAGGGTATTTTTCGGTCCACAATTTTTCCAATAGGGAAAATATCACTTTTTCACTCCTCAAGGCCGTCCCCAATGTTAAGGACTGGTGGGATACTTACTCTGAGCAAAGAGCCATAGCGGAATCTGCAATATTTGTGGTGGCCCCTACATGGGATTCCTTTTGGAACGCCATTAAATAACAATACTACCCTGTTGGAAGCTACGAGGACCAATATACTAGATGGACCACCCTGCATCAAGAAAGGGACCAGATAGTACCAAATTTCACCAATATCCACCTGCATCAATAGCAGAAGTCATAAGAACCTGATTTCAACAAAGGTCATCAAGCGATTGTACCTTCCAACGACATCGCACCCACAAACCTACACCATATTCTAGCTTCCCTAAGGAATATATCTCAGTGTCAGCCAACAGTGTCATATACCCTACAACATCAAGCCTTTCAAAGATGAGGTATCGTGTGATATTGTTCCCCTTGAATTTTGTGATGTTCTTTTAGGACAACCATATTTAATTTTTGGAAGCGTCATGTTGTGTATGAGTATATACCCTATAGTGTTATTATTACTTTGGGTAGACAATTGTAAAATATACCAAAGGTAGCATCGCCTACTTCTATTTCTTTAATCTTTGCTAAGAAATGCAGTAAGGTCATTTCACAGACTGGGAAGTTCTTCTTCTTTTTGATCCATGCTCACAGTAAGAAGAAGGTCGCTGCCACATCTGTGGCCTCTACATAGAGCCTCTCTTTGCAGTAGAAGAAAGTGGACGAGATCGTGGAAGAATACAAAGATATATTATCCTCGCGCACCAGGGTACCAGCGCACTGCCAAGTCAAACATCGAATTGATCTGACCCTTGATGCACCTCTACCTAATGGACCATTCTATCATCGATCGCTAATGAAAAATGATGAAAGCGGGCATCTGATCCAAGAGATTCTTCAAAAGAGGCACATCAGATCAGTACCCAATTCCTAGTATTGATGATCTTCTTGACCAACTCAAGGGGGAAAAGTTCTTCAACAATATTGACCTAAATTCTGGCTACTGCCATGTTCCCATCGAACCAACTGATGTATGGAAGACAACCTTCAAATCTAAAGAAGGTATCTTTGAATGGCTGGTCATGCCCGTTGTCTTAACAAATGCACCAACCACTTTCATGAGGTTGATGGATTATGTGTTGCAACCCTTCACCAACTCCTTTGTGGTGGTATATTTGGATGACATTCTCATCTTCAACAAAACTTGGGAGGAGCACATGCAGCATATTCAACAAGTTTTGAGCACTCTGCGACAACACAAGCTATATGCCAACTTGGAAAAATTCTCTTTTGGCATGAACAAGGTCCAATACTTGGGCTACATTGTTGATGAGAATGGGGTACATGTTGATCCAGCTAAGATCCAAGTCATCCATGTTTGGCTAGCCCCAACCACACTAACTTATATTCAAAGTTTTTTTTGACTGGCCAACTTCTACAGATGGTTCGTGTTGGGATTCTCCCATATTGCATGGGCCCTCAGCCAAGTGACCAAGAGCGGTGGCAGGGAAAAATTAGTGTGGGGGAAGGAACAACAACGAGCATTCAATGATCTGAAGCATCGCTTATTCTCAGCTCCAGTACTCTCCTTTCCCGATATGTAGCAATTGTTTGAGATTGAGATTGATACATCTGACTATATTTTAGGTGCAATTCTCACTCAACACAGCCATCCAGTGGCATACCATAGTGAGACACTCTCAGATATTGTCCAAAAATAACCCACTATGACAAGGAAATGTATTCCTTTGTACAAGCCTATCATCAATGGAAATATTACATTCTGGGAAAGGAGACAATCATCCACACTGATCACAAGCCTATACATTTCATACATACATAGGGTAAATTGCATAACAACTTCCATCAGAAGTGGTCCACCTACCTGCAGCAATTCCATCTCAACATCAAATATAAGACAAGGATCTCAAATCATGTCGCTAACTGCCTCATTTGACCTCATGTGGCTCCACTCACCACTGTACTCCATTCCCATGGACATGAGGCATTTGAGTGGCCCAAACTTTATCAGCAAGATCCAGATGTCACCACCACCTATTAGCTCTTGGGTACAGGCACAACTATCACTGATTTTCACATTCAAGACTGACTATTATGCCATCTGGTACATCTCTGTGTTCCTACAAGTGAGCGTGCAAAGATTATCTAGGAATCCCACTACAATCGAATGGCATGACATTTTGGCATGGAGAAAACTATGGCCATTCTTTAGAAACATTTTCATTGGCCAAAATTCGACAGGACTTCGACAAGTATATCAGATCTTGCACTACCTATGCCATTGCCAAGCCATCCATAAAGAATCAAGGCTTATACACCCCTCTTCCTACTCCTGAGATGTCTTGGTAATCTATCTCAATGGATTACATATCTGGCCTTCCATCCACCAAGAAAGAAAATGACTGTGTATTTGTGGTCATTGATCGGTTTTCAAAGATGGCCATGCCTACAAGAATAATATCACAGTGGAAGATACTGCCAAGATATTTTTCAAATGATTGTAGGTCCACTTTGGGATACCACAAACCATCATCTTCAATCGGTACAGTAGGTTCCCCAACACATTTTGGTCAAGTATCTAGTCATTGTTGGACACCAAGGTCACTAAATCCACTTATTTCTACCCCCAAACAGATGGCCAAAAAGAGGTTTTCAATAGAATGATTGTGCACATCCTACACATGTAAAAATCTAAGAATCCATGTACATGGGATGAGAGTCTCCCCTATGTTCAACACAATTACAATAGGGATCTCCATAGCTCCATTGACCATAGCCCATTTCAGGTGGGGCTGGGATTCCAACCCTTGAGTCCCATGGATGTTGCACTACCTCTTACCACCACACATACACACTCTTCCCATGTTCATTTTGAGACTAACAAAGCCACTAGATTCATTGAGTAGATTCAACACATCTGCCAACAGGTCCGAGGGATTTTGTAGAACTCCAATGCTAAGTACAAGCAATGCCATGATCAACACAGGGTACCACACCAATTTCAGGTTGGTGACAATTTTTGGTTACATTTGTAGAAGGACTGTCTCATGGGGCCCCATCGAAATCTTTACCCACTTCTCTATGGGCCTTACACTATCACCAAGGTTGTGGGTAGCAATGTTTTTGAGCTCAACATTCCACCCTTCCTTGGCCTGCACCCAATGTTCAATGTGGACCTCCTTCGACCATATTTTCCACCATTATTGGACACCTCATAGATCGCATAACAACTAACACCCACATAGCTCAACCTTGACGGCATGGAAAAAAAATCCGCTAATAAGATAATGGACACACATGTCAAGGGAACTCGCTAGCAGAGGATCCAACTTTATCGGGTTGTCAAGGAAGGGAAACTCCTACACCAAGAAAAGTGGCTCACCCAGGGCCAAATCCAACAGAATTTTCCTCACCTAATGGGATAACTCAATGCAATGGAGACCATTGATTCCTAAGGGATTAGGATTGATCCAGGTGGATATTGGTGGCCACCCACCTATTCCAACTGGCTCCTCTTGTCCGTTTTTGTTCAACACGTTCTTTTGTACTTCTTTGTAATTGTGGGTTCTACATTTTTGGGGTTGTATGAAGCCCTACACATCCTCTAGGTGGATACTGGTGGCCTCTTGCCTAATCCAAATGGATTATTTTGTATGTTTTCATGTCAACACATCTTGTTGTACTTCCGGGGCCATTTTGGGGCCCTAAACATTGTATTTTTGGCTTGCCATAGTCAAACCGTAGACGAAGTCAAAGTTTGACAGTGAAATGTGTATTTCTCTTAAAGACCTTTCCAATGGGATATCACACACCTAAAACTAAGGTCGTATGCAAAATTTATGACCCTGGGAAGTTGAGGTACAAACTTATCCATAGGGTCCCACATGAATTTTGGCGTTTCACCTTCTAGGGTTAGGTTTTTGGATTTGTAGGGTTTTGAAATTCATGAATAATATCAAAAAAACCTCTGGATCCTCATTGTAATCATTCTTCTCAGATGGATGTGAGTAGCAACCACATCTCTTCTTAGAGATAGCTACCCCCATTCGAGCAAGTGTTTAAGTTCCGCAGTTTCATCCTATTTCATTTAATAGAGGATATTGTTAATTGGATATCTGTGTTATTCTTCATATCTCCGTGTTTATTGTATTCATTCTATAATCAGTTCGTTCCACTCCTAAATCCAGATCATTTACCCAAAAAAAAAAAAACACATTTACCCCAATACATGCCTAATAAGTCATAATGTTGAATTTAATTTCTATGAATTATGTGAATTGAACATGTTATCATCAATCTGACACCTTATAAGGACTTTGATGTTGGGAATTAGGTCTAAGGGAATCAGTAATCTATGGCATAGATCAATCACTATGTAAAATGTAAGTTGTCGATATGTATGGTTTTTAATGTGTATTATTGGGGATATTTGCAATTTTATGTTAGATTTCATTATGTGGTAAGTGGTAAGTTTCATTCTATGATTTCCAAATTTTGAATGAGTTTTGTAAGTGTTTATTAGGTCATACGTCTGACATCACTACTACAATATGTGGTTGTAGGGTTACTAATTTTCATTTTTATAGCCCTCAAACCTGTTGGTTAATTTTTTTTGTTGGTGCACATAAGATTTTTGCATTGTGTTTTTATGATTCGAGTTTACATATTTTTGTATCATATTTGTGCCATAGTCGCATAAATATGATACAAAACTCCTACACCAAGGAAAGTGGCTCACTCGGGGCCAAATCCAACAGAATTTTCCTCACCTAATGGGGGAACTCAACGCAATGGAGACCATTGATTCCTAAGGGGAGAGGATTGATCCAGGTGGATATTGGTGGCCACCCACCTATTCCAACTGGCTCCTCTTGTCTGTTTTTGTTCAACATGTTCTTTTGTACCTCTTTGTAATTGTGGGTTCTACACTTCTAGGGTTGTTTGAATCCCTACACATCCTCCAGGTGGATACTGGTGGCCTCTCGCCTAATCCAACTGGATTATTTTGTATGTTTTCATGTTAGCACATCGTGTTGTACTTCCAGGGCCTTTTGGGGCCCTAAACATTATTTTTTTGGCTCCCCACAGTGAAACTATAGATAGAGTCAGAGTTTGACAATGGAATGTGTATTTCTATTAAAGAACTTTCCAATGTGATATCACGTGCCTAAAACGAAGGTCGTATGCAAAAGTTACGACCCTCGAAAGTTGATGTACCAACTTACCCATAGGGGCCCACATGACTTTTGGCGTCTCACCTTCTAGGGTTAGGTTTTTGGATTTATACAGTTTTGGCATTCATGAGTAATATCAAAAAGGCCTCTGGAGCCTCATTGTAATCATTCTTCTCGGACGGATGTACGTAGCGGCCACATCTCTTCTCAGAGATAGCTACCACCATTCGAGAAAGTGTTTCAGTTCTGCAGTTTTATAGTTTCATCCTATTTCATTTAATAGAAGATATTGTTCACTGGATATCTGTGTTATTCTTCATATCTCTATGTTTATTGTATTCATTATATAATCAGTTCATTCCGCTCCTAAATCCGGATCATTTACCCAAAACAAAAACACATTTACCCCAATACATGCCTAATAAGTCATAATGTTGAATTTAATGTCTATGAATGATGTGAATTGAACATGTTATCATCAATCTGACACCTTATAAGGACTTTGATGTTGGGAATTAGGTCTAAGGGAATCAATAATCTATGACATAGATCAATCACTATGTCAAATGTAAGTTGTCGATATGTATGGTTTTCAATGTGTATTCTTGGGGATATTTGCAATTTTATGTTAGATTTCATTATGTGGTAAGTGGCAAGTTTCATTCTATGATTTTCAAATTTTGAATGATTTTTGTAAGTGTTTATTAGGTCATACGTCTGACATCACTACTACAATATGTGGTTGTAGGGTTACTAATTTTCATTGTTATAGCCCTCAAACCTTTTGGTTAATTTTTTTTGTTGGTGCACATAAGATTTTTGCATTCTGTTTTTCTGATTCAAGTTTACATATTTTTGTATCATATTTGTGCCATAGTCACAATGCTTATAATTATTAAAAAGTATAATGTATTGTTTTACATTATGGTTACATCGTATTGGAATTGATTGTGCATCACACGAGTCGATAATGTGTCTCTTGAATCATTTTTGCATCGTTTATCATCAAGGTAGAGTCTTGCTCATAACCGTATAACATCCTATAAACATTGTCATGATGTTTGCAATAAAAAATTACATTTTATGAAATTGTTGTCATATTTGCAAACAATTTTGATGCCATTCTTCCAATTCTGATGCCATTTTTCCTTGCTTGTGTTATACCATGGGAAATGGAAGGGACATATTGAGTAGTATTTTAGATGAATCACACTACTTTCACATCCTCTTGAAGTTTCCTCTAAGAGATACAATACATTACTCTACCCTCTCTTGGAGATGGTGATTCCTTTGGACTTTACCCCTCCATATTGATTTCTCCCATGGGATTTTTAAATATATTATCTCTCAAGAAAAATAATAACTAATACACACAATTGATAAAATCCTTTTATTTCATTCGACTCAACTTGAATATATTTCACTAGACAGGTTTTCAACTAAGGATTTCTATGAAAGAATTACAAATTCGTGGGAAATGGATTCATTTTGCAGCTTGACAAATAGTACAACAAATTACTCTAGGAGGTATAACTTATGAAGGTGAAGATATACATGAACATGAACACAAAGGTATTCCAGTAGATGTTTGGAAATCTCTCTTTTTGTTCAATTTCCTCCCATGTTTACAGATTCATTTCTTTAATCTCATAAATCTATCCATTCATTTCCATGGTTTCAAATACCTTATAACATTGTATCTATATTCTATTAAAATGAGTGATCACATAATTGAGAATCTAGTAGAAAAATCCTCTCTTCTTAAAACAATGGCAATTGTCAGTTGTAGAGGGTTGAGAAATTTGAAAATCTTGGTAGTCAATCTCAATTATTTACAACCTTTTAGTTCATAGAGACCCACAATAGTGTACATTTGAATTTCACTATTAACCTACATTTCTCATCAAATTGCAACTCCATGCACCAAATAAAATTCACATAAGTGACTAAAGGAGTATTGTAATGAAATGCCAACACTTCATAACTAGAATTAATTTCATCTTTGAGTAAACTGCTAAGTGGATGGAGCGTAAATGGTTTGGCCATGCTTCATATGATTAATATGTGAACCAAATAAAAAATGTTTCTTCCTTTTGAGTGAAAAAGAAACTAACAATCAATTAATAGATAGGATCCCACTAGAGAATTTTGGCAGCACACAGGACCCAACTAGATGCCCCACTTTGAAAATGGTTAGCTAAATCTATCAATATTATTCTCTCACAAAAAAACATCTCGGGGATATATTTGTTTATAATTTCTCTTAGAGTGAATATATAATCTCTCGTGAATTTCAATGCACAAATCCTTTGGGATTTAATAAGAAAAGGAAATTTATATAGGGATAATGTCTTAGCATCATTGTTCATGTAGCCCTCATGAGGAAAATGATCCCTCATTTTCCTAATTCCAAGTTTATATGCCTAATATATGAAGTGCATAATTTGCATGTCTCTCGGGGGCCAAATTTCATAGTCACGACTTAATTGATTAGATTATATTATGAATTGGAACTAAAGATAATAGTGTGCTTTGTTATGATCAGGAAAATTTTTAAGGATCCACTCTTATCTTAAAGTGTATAAATCTTGGAAAATCTTACAAATTCATAAAATGAAAACTATAAAATGTTTGGTGATATTTTTGAAAAAAAAAACAATTTTCTAAGGATTTTATATTGTTTCTATAAAATTTTGGCTAATTTTAGCATAAAATACTTTTATCCTATAAAATTTGGGCGAATAGATTTTCGAAAAAAATGCAAAATGCAAAATATTATTTGGGAAAAAAACATGAAAAATTATCCCATGGGGGAAATTTAGCCCCTAAAATTTTCCCCAATGATGATGGAGGATTATTTCATACCTTTCCAATGGTATATCATATGCCTATTTTTGACCCATGGTTGTTGAGAATAAAATGTCACAAGATCGAGACTAATTTTAGGGTAGCTCTTTGGGGGTAGAGGTTCACACATTTAAAAGTGATATTTTTGGACACCATAATAGAAATTTAGAGTTTCTAGGCTATATATTACCTCAATACCTTTCCTATGGCATATCATTTTCTTTGTTACAAGATTGAATGACTCACTTAGAGCTGTCACATGTCTCCAAACTAGTTTCAAGGGTGTGGTTAGGGAAACTTACTTAGCAAGTTTTCTGGGTAGATGAATAAGTAGGTCACAACTTCAAATTAGATTACTAACTTGACATCACTACATTACTCATCAATACCTTTATAACCATGTTTCATTCGTTGAGCGTTCTTCAGATGGATTTTTCTTATAACATTGAGCATTGAGTTCACTCTTTTGTTAAACTCTACCAACTCATAAATAACATAATTTAACATTTTTCTACATTGTCAAATAATCAAAAACCAAAACAAAGAAAATTTACAACTCTGATACCCACAACTATATATAGAGAGATATAATTTTCACTATTAACCTACATTTCTCATCAATTGCAATGCCATGCATCGAATAAAATTCACATATGTGACCAAAGGAGTAGTATAGTGAAACACCATCACTTCATAACTAGAAGTCATTTCATCTTTGCATTACCTTCCAAGTGGCTGGAGTGTAAATGGTTTGTCCATGCTTCATACAATTAATATGTGAACCAAATAAAAAAATAAAAATCTTCATTTTGAGTGAAAACACTAGTAATAAATTAATATATAGGTGTATATAGGATCCCACCAGAGAATTTTGTTAGTAGAAAGGACCCGACTAGATGTCCTACTTTGAAAATGGCTAGTTGAATCTATCAATATTCTCTCACATAAAAACATCTTGGGGATATATCTGTTTATAATTTCTCTAAGTGTGAATATATAATCTCGCGTGATTGTAATCACATGATTACTTTGGAATTTAAGGAGAAAAAATAATTTATGTACGGATAATTCCTTAACATCATTGGTCATGGTAGCCCAAACACCTCCACAAAAAAAACCACAGTTTACTTATTAGTTCCCTCCAGAGTTAGTAATGACCAATTTGTAAATGGTAAGCATATGGCTTATTTGTTTCACCAATACATATCCTTTGCACAATTAAAATTCAATTGATTTTTTGTAGTTTTATCCAACTAAGATTAGTTCCTTCAAGACTTAATTATAAACATGTTTTCCTCGAGACTACATTTATTGAATGCATTATCTCTTCATAGATTCCCAATATGGATGATATGCTACCTTTCTTATGACACCAACAAATAACTAATTGTGTGTATTGTTCACCCAACACTTTGATTGACATTAACCAATTGAATGAGAAATTGTGTTCATCCCCACTCTTACTACCCAAAAATAGTAATTATAATAATGCTTATTATATTTAATAATTATAATAATAATATTTTTAAAAAATAATAATGATGATAATAATAATTTTTAATATTGATTATAAAAATTATAATTATTAATTTTTAAATACTATAACTACTATAAAGATAATACTATTGTGGATTTCTATCTACTCTTTTATTGATCTATAGGATTATTTGTGGTTATTTTGACTTTATTGTACCATTTTATATTGACCTTAGTTTAGATTTGATAAGCTTCCCAAAAAGATCTCTTTAAAACTATCGACCCTTTTGGAAAACCAGAAGGCAATGCAACACACAGAGTGTATTGTGCAGTCCCACTCGAGATAGCTCTATGGGTGGCTGCAATACTCAGGTGTTTGCAACCTGATATTGAACGAGATTTGTGGTTCAACGTTGTAATCTTTATTCATTCAGTCCAACATCTAGTTATAACATTCATTCTATACATGCATGTGGAATACCATATCTACTAAGTTACTTCATTTAACTAACATTCATCAATTAATCAGACATGAAGACACATACATTCAGTTGCACAACATAGTGATATCGTGGTTCACCCCCTCCTAGGATATGTACACAAATATCTGGCTCTTAGGATTTTATTATAGTTCATAATTATATCATGTCGCACATGGTTACAACCATAGGTATCATCCCTTCCATAGGCTTCTCGATCCCGGCGAGGTTTACTAGATCACACCAGGCTCCTCAACCTGTGATCTAACCCTTGGGATCGATTCACTCACTATTCCCCCAACTCACCAGCTTAATGACTCATATAGTTCTTACAACTCTCCTTCCTTCTGTCTATCCGTGAGTGTTCTCCCTATTGGTGTCCCCCCCTTTTTGTCACCTAAGTACTACTTATTTATATCCTCATCTCACTAGCCATTACAATGAATTAAAAAAACCCTAACCTTAGCGTCATTAGGTCTTCCTTTCATGTGGGCTTGACTTGCTTCTCTTACATGTGTTTCTTTTCCTTCCAGCTGTCTTTTCCCTCTTGCATGATTTTCCTCCAAAAATAGCCTTTCTTCTTGGCTAGGCTTGCACCCAACATGCCCCCAACACTAGCATGTCGCTCATCCCGAGCCACCTAAACCTTGTGTTCTTCTTTGATATCTCTTACGAGAGACTACAACTTCTTTGTGAGTTCCTTTACTTGTGTTTGAGCCTGTGTGGTATTCTCCTTGAGTACATCCAATACCTGCACTGCAATCTCGTCATTGATCATCTCTGCGCACTCTTCCTGAGTTTGTGCCATATTCTTCTTTGTGTCTTCTGCCTGTGCAATGACCTCCCGTGCCCGCTCTTAGAGAGGTTCCATTTTAGTTTGGCGCTCCTTCTTCTGTGTCTGCGCGACTATGAGTTCTGCCTGCAGCTTCTTCATATCCCGTGCTCCTTTGATGCGCTCAATAATCGACATCGTCTTCTACCTCTGCTTGAGGTCCTATATAGTTGCGCGTATCCTCTCCTCTTCCTGGTCCCACTACTGGACCTATTGATCCTCCTCCAACTTCATCCATAGTTGTGATACTTTGTCAAACAAATCAGAAGCTGCGCTGACTTGTCACTCCATCTCCTCTATCTATGTTGTTGCTTCATGCTTCCCATTCTCCCTCACCTCTGAGGGAGTGGTAGGTATGATTTGTTCCCGAAGGTGCTCGATCTCCTGCTTGTATTGATCGATTGCCTGCACAATATGATCAATATTATGCATCGTCGTGAGATTTGTTGTCTGCGCACTTTTCATAATTCTCTCATAGGCTACAACTAGTCCCTATTTGGTGTCAATCTTGACCTACTCGAGTACCAATTCAAACTCTTCTCGATTGTCCTTTTTCTGCTACAATTCTTTTGTGTCTGTGCATGTGCATGACTATACCTCCTGCGCAATGCTGACTTGTAGTTTATATAAGGCCTTAGTTGGTATCCATGTCATTACCAACTCTATTTGGACCAAATCCTTCAAGGGTGTCTGACCCACAATTTCATTCATGCACAACATGTTGGGTGTGACGTGAAATGTCGAGCTCGACTATGATGTCATTTGGATCCTATCCCGCTCACTCGATCCATCCTTGGCTCATGTCTATGATGTTGTTGGTACATATTCTATTCCTCTGCTAACCCTCTGTGTTTCTATGATTTTCTCAAGGAGATCTCTCATGTTTGCCATATCATCCTGCATCCTATACCTTTAGCAATGAGCTTCATCAAAGTCCTCCGTTGTTCGATATCGGAGCATCTGGGCCACGAGGTCTGCTTCATCCTCCATGATCGTGTATTTTGGTGGTGTTTTTTGCGCCTTAGATTTCTTGTGCACACCCCCCATTTGTATCCCTAGCCTCTTGGTATGTCCTTGCTCTTGTTGAATATCACTTGATGTGGTCCCCTGTGTTCTCTCAGTCTATTTTTCCTATTCTTGTGGTGCTTAGGTGTTGTTCTTCTTCCCTGCGTGGGTGCCTTTCTTGGACACACCCCTTTCTTCTGTTGTGTCAGGTTCTGACCTATCCTTGGATTCTTGGGCACTGTTTTTCCTTCTGCAGGTGTCTGTTCCTGCCCTACCTCTGCCTCCTTATTTGCGATCATCTCATGATTCAAGACTTGAATCCTCCATCCATCATTCCAATCCTTGATGGCCATTACTACGTCCTCTTCCTTGATGCAGTAGCACAGTTGTAGACATTGGTTGTCGGGATCCTTTCGTGCTTGGATTGACATTGTATGCCTGGTCGCTTTGAATTTGGCTAGCTGGCCCTAATATTGTGCGACCACCTCTGTTGTAATCTACCAATTATTAGCGTTTCTTTCCTGCAAATCATTGTAATATCCTTTGAACATGCCTGCATTTGCTCTTTTGTTCTTGGGTTATGAAGTTCTCCCCAACGATAGGTATCGTGTTGCATGGAAAGGATTGGATCTCACGACAAATAATGAATACTTAGGCTCCTTCCATCCGACCAAGGTGATCAGGACAAGAAGACATGAATAGTGAAATTATGTCCCCAGGTCCTACGCGTCCTTGCAGTCTTTCAGGAACATATTAAACAAATACGGGGCCCAACTGAGTGTGGTGCCTTCCGCACACTATGTTGCAGCTGCTACGACCTCAACATAAACTTCCTCCTTGCTGAATTTCCTCAGTAGCTTGCATGCCATGATTTTTGTGTCCATCCTTGTCGATGCATCACTAATGAACTTAATAATCATTCTGTGCAACCCTCTTTCTGTACCATACTTCTTATTCATTTCCTCGGTTAGTGCCTTGTCCTTCGTGTTGTCATCAAGGAAATGCGTGGGTCTTTCCCCCCATGTTGGAATCCCTGTGATGTATTGTTAAGGTCCTAACCCGCACATAGGTAGATAAATGTATTCGGATGTAATAAAGGTCAATATTAATAAGACCTTTCAATCAAATAGAATAAGGCGGATGCAAGAAGACCTAATAGAAGCTTTTGCTTCTAGAAGGATCTTCCTCTAGATGCTTCTCTTAATAAACATATTTAGTATAAATAAGAGTCGAGGGTATGAAAACCCTATCTTGGAGATTATTGTAACAAAGCACTGCTCGACTGGAGGTTGCCCCCTCGAAGAGGCCTGTGAACATTGCTTTCTGAATCAAAGTGATTTTCTATTGCTATTTCGTATATCCTTTCTATGTATTGTGAAGATTATGTTGGATATTTTACTGTTATTCTGCCATTTCTAGCATTTTATTTCTGTTCTGCATATTTTATATAACTGGTATCTTGCAAGTGGTATCAGAGAACTTTCCTTGGCAGAAATTGTGGGTATTTTTTTTCATGGTAGAGACGTATTCCGACATCTTTAAGCCACAAAGATCTGTCGTTACGCGCATAAACCTGCGGTTGAGGGATTCATAC
>SNQJ01S0082937.1:18009-36044 GCA_010110895.2 Picea sitchensis
ACAGGAAAAATAATTGAAAAGGAAGACAATTATGAAGAAGAATTGATTAGTTCTTTAGATGAACTAAGAGAAGAAAACAATTCACTCAAGAAAGAATTGACGAAACAAAAGGAAAGTGTTCACATTTTTTAAGAAGCCCAACAAGTCATCACGAACTTAAGAACTCAACTAGAAGAAGCCACAAAGATCGAAGAAAATCTTTGAATATCAAAAGCAGTGTTTGAAAACCAACATAGCAACACAGAAGGAAGAAGAAGAAATGAGAGAGAATATATTGACATATCATCTTAAGGAAAGAACTAATGATCTAAACCAGTTTGAGGCAAAGTTTGGTCAAGAAGAGAAAGGACTCGAAGAAGAAATAATCACATTAAAAATTCAGCATGAAGAAGCGAAGAAAACAGAAGAAGTCATGAAGTCTCAGATAATGAAGAAAGAAGAAGAGGTTGAGAAGATTAAAGAAGAAGTTGTCACATTGAGAAGTAAAATCACCAAGCTCAACACGAATGTTGAAGAGACGGAAACATCCACATCAGTTATAGAGAATGAAGAGAAGCATTCTAGGTTGCTAGAAAAGAAGAATGAAGAAAATAGAAAGAGTTATGCAGAAGTACTCAAAGGAAGGAATCATGGTCAACTAGAATCTAAGAAAACTATTAAAGATACATCTTCAAGGGGAACACCCATGTTCAAGACACAAAGAAGCTTCAATCATGATCATGATCAGTCAAGACAAAAATTCAGAAGGACTACTCCACAAAGAAAATCATTCACTCTTAGGTATGCAAATTTATTTTATGGTCATTGTTTTTATTGTACTAACTTTGGACATAAGCTTGCAGATTGTATTGATTATAAAAGAAATGTTCAAGCAAGAAGTGCCTATGTGGCGGCATGTAACATTGAGTGTTACAAATGTCATAACTATGGACACATAGCCAGTGATTGTAGAAGCATGATCGATACTTCCATGAAAGAGAATACTGATATCATATATAAGAAAGTATGGATAAGAAAACAAGAAGAACAGGTGAACAAAGACCAGGTACCAGAGATCACAAAATTGACAATAAAACGAGATGAAGAAGATTCTATAGAGAAAAAGAAAGATGTCAGATACATAAAGGTTTGGAAAATAACTGAAATTAAGGAAGGGCAAGTAAATAAGGAACATGTTCAAGAGATTTTACTTTCAGGCATTGCAGTGAAAGATGAATCCACAGACAGAAACAAAGAAGTCAGAGCTCAAAGAGATAATGAATCTACCCATGAAGATGATGATTAATCTACCAATGAAGATGATGAATACACATCAGAACATGAATTGTTCTGAGCCATCCGTCTTAGAGACTCCCAAGTAATATGAATATTAGACAGGAAGAGTATATGCGATAGCTGTGACAGACCAAAGAACCATCCTTCCAACAACTTGTAGAGTTCGAGAAGACATATTTAGAACAATCAGTTAGCAGAAATATAGTTTGATAGTATAATGATAAATGGGTTAGCATTATGGATAGTTGCGCAAGTAGAGTCTTGGACAGTATGGAAAGAGATGGATTTGTAAGAACACTTAGCAGGTTTGGATAGATATATGATAGTGGATGAGAGCATGGATTCATAGATTAGTTCATAGACAAAGGAACATTATCATAATGAATGATAATTACACAGGAAATGGCTCAAACAATGCTAATGGATTACAAATTGACAAATAATTTTTGGAAATAGGCAGTGCATACAACAATTCACATTCAAAATAGAGTAATGCTCAGAAAAAACATTGACAAAACTCCCTACGAGCTATGGAAAGGAAGACCAACAAATGTGAATCACTTCAGAGTTTTTGGAAGAAAATGCTACATCAAAAGAGAAGATGGAAGAATGGGAAAGTTTGACTCTCGTGTGGACAAAGGAAAAGTTGTTGGTTACTCAAGTACAAGGAAAGCATACAAGTGTTACAATCTGATATTGAACAAAATTGTGGAAAGAATCAACGTAACAATTAATGAAACAAGCAAAAGAAAATGAATCAATGGAACAACCTTCCGAAGAAGAAGCAGAAGATGAAAAAGAAGTATAAGAGGAAGATGAAGATGACGAGAATCCGACAGAAGCATAAGAGCAAGTTCAATAAGTATCTCCAAAGACACCTAGAAAACAAGTACAAAAGAATCATCCTTCAGATCAGATTATTGGAAACAAATATACATGAGTTGAGACTATAAGAAAAATCCATTCACCAGAACAAACACACCTAGCACTCTTATCTACAATTGAACCAAACTATTTTGAAGAAGCCATCAAGGATGAATTTTGGAATAAGGCCATGGATGAATAATTGGATCAAATAGAGACAAATGAAACTTGGGAATTGGTTCCAAGACCAAAGAATAAGAATGTGATTGGCACAAAATGAGTTTTCAGGAATAAATTGAATGAAGATGGAGAGGTTACAAGGAACAAAGCTAGATCGGTATGTAAAGGATATGCACAGATTGAAGGAATCGACTTTGAAGAGACATTTTCCCCAGTTGCCAAAATGGAAGCAATCCATTTACTTTTAGCTTATGCATGCTCCAAAAATGTTAAAGTATATCATATGGACGTAAAATCATCTTTTCTAAATGGGGAACTTGAAGAAGAAGTCTAAATTGAACAACCAGAAGGATTTTTGTTGTCAGAGAACATAGACTATGTATGTAAATTAAATAAGACCTTGTATGGTCTAAAAAAGGTTTCTAGAGCATGGTACTCCAGACTGAATAAGTATCTGCAGCAGACAGGGTTCAAAAAAGGAAGTGCAGACATCAACCTCTACATCAAGGTAAGTCAAAGTAATATTTTATTAATTGAAGTTTATGCTGATATTATTTTTGGTAGTGATGATGACAGGTTAAGCTAGAAATTTTCAAAAGACATGCATAATGAATTTGAAATGTCATTACTTAGAGAACTATCCTTCTTTTTGGGACTTTAGATACGTCAAAGAAACCAAGGAAATTTTATTTCTCAAACCAAGTATATCAGAGAAATGATAAAGAGGTTCAGAATGGAATATTGCAAACCAGTTATCACTCCCATGCAAACCAATTGTTAGTTGAGAAAAGATGATGATTCGAAGTCTATATATCAAAGGAAATACAGGTCAATGATTCGTAGCCTACTATATGTGACAACATCCAAACCAGATGTAATGCAAGCAGTTGGACAGGTGGCACGATTTCAAACAGAACCAAAGGAATCACATGTATTAGCAGTAAAGAGGATTTTCATATATCTCAAAGGAACATAAGAGTTTGGATTATGGTATCCAAAAGAAAAAGATCTATTACTTATTTCCTACACAAATGCAAATTGGGCAGGTTGTATTGATGACTGACGAAGCACGAGTGGAGCATAGTTCTACTTAGGTGAGTGTGTGGTATCATGGATAAGCAAGAAATAATCATCAATATCTCTATCTACAACCAAGGCAGAGTATATTGCAGCAGCAACATGTCGTACACAGGTTCTTTGGATGAAACAAACTTTGACAGATATACATGTTGAATATGATGAGCCCATTCCAATATATTGTGATAATAAAAGTGCCAACAGTATCTCAAAAAACCCAGTGATGCACTCCAAGATGAAGCACAATTCAATCAAGTATCACTCTCTATGGGAACAGGTTGTAGAAAAGAACATCAGAGTTGAGTACATGGGCACAAAAGAACAAGTGGCAGACATCTTTACAAAACCACTTCCACGAGAAGCCTTTGAATATCTTCGCCAAAGACTTGGAGTTATTTCTGCTCCATTGAATGTTTTTTTGAATGCTTATCTTATATGTCTTAGATGTACACGAGTAAGCACCATAAGAGGACAATTCAGTCAGGGGGAGCAACCCCAGATGGAAATATACCTTTTCCATTGATGACAAAGGGGGAGAGATTTATTAGATGCAGAGGACAAAGGCATGGTTCCAGGGGGAGAAGATTTATCAGATGCAGAGGACAGAGGCATGGTTCCAAGGGGAGAAGATTTATCAGATGCAGAGGACAGAGGAAAATTTATTAGATACAGAGGACAGAGGCATGGTTCCAGGGGGAGCATGAGTGACATGATTTCATTATTGCATCACAATGTTGCCATCAATGCCAAAGGGGGAGATTGTTGATTAAGGTTGGTTGTCATTGATGTCAACCCTTGAAGAAATCCCTGCAGCACAAAGGTTTGGGTAATGGAACCAAGATTGTTTGATGTAAAGATGACTCATTATTATCTTGTCATGGTTTATAAGAAGTAAATATGGATGAACTCCAAAGTGGTCCCCTTATGGTGAAAGCCCTCACGGGAAGACGCTCTACAGAGTAAGAGAACCCATTCTTAATTGTGGAATAATGAGAAGAAGGGAAATGAATTTGCTAGGTAAAATATCTTATATGGATATTTCTTGTCATTCCATTTTCGGTGGTATTTGTAACATCACATAACTCCTCATGGTTAGAGAGTTATGGCCATGAGAAGTTGGAGACCCCAGGTTTGGGTAATGGACCCAAGTTTGTTTGATGGATAACGGTATGAGTTATGATATACTTTCAGATAATACTATTCTATATGGATAGTACATGTCATTCCATTTCTGGTGGTATGTGGAACGTCACATAACTCCTCACGGTTTGAGATTTATGGCTTTACGAAGTTGGATGACCCTCATATGTCATCTAGAAGCCCCAAAAGGTCAAAGTAGTCAAAGTGGTTTAAGAGATTTTAAAAGGTAAATAATAAAGTGAAGTAATGAGTGTATTATAATTCAAAGTGGATACAAAATAAATTATTTCAATAATAAATTTAATGGAGAATTAGAAGTGGGTAAATTTAATGGAGAAATTAGAAGTGGGTTAACCCTAAAATAAGGAAAGTGGGGCCAAGTGACCTAGAAGATGTTTTTAAGGAAGCTACTTGGAGAGTATAAAAAAGGGGCAAGGCTCTCTCATTTTAATAACACTTGAGAATATTGAATACCTATAGGTGTATGAGGTAACCAAAGGATATCTAAGCCTAAATCCCGAGGAAAGGGAAGAAAAGAAGGCCGAAATGCAAGGAAGGATAAATTCTTTTGATGGTGCTTTCTAAGGTATGCTATTTACAGGTCATCTCACCATTTTCGCTATAACGTTTTTTCTATAATGATTCAGATCGTGAAATTTCTATTCCATTGAGAAAACATATCCAAGTATCTGTGGTAAAATATTTATCTTGTGGGTCATTGTATTTTTGGAGTTACACTCCGTGGAAAATAGGGTTTGTGGCTAGTCCTGAAACTAGTCAAAAACATGTGTTTCGGGTAAAAACGTCATAACTTCCTCATAACAGATCCAAATTCAGTGAACCAAATGTTTTGGTTAGGGTACAGTCTTTAGTATTTTGTGTAATAGTTTCAGATCATTTCAAAAAATATTCAGTGAGGGGCATGTTCTACAAGGTCAATCTCTAGAATAAGCCAGAATTCAACAAGGTATGTCATTTTTGCTATAACTCATTTTCTGAGAGGTTCCAAGTAGTGAAACTTGGAGGAATTGCATAAAACACACTGAATAACATTGTGTATCAGTTTCATATATTTATACATTACAGGTACAAAGTTATGATTACTTCAAGTTAGGGTTGTTGATTAATCCAAAACTGGGCATGTGAGACTAAAGAAAAGTTTGATGAAACTGCTAGTCTCTTGTTGTTAAAGTTAATGAAGGTTTGAAGGAATGTGATCATATACACCAGGTCTATTACAGAGCTACAAATCGGATTTGGATGATGAAATTGATGAGGGCTTTTGGTCGAGGTACATGTTGAGTACATGGTTGAGACAAGTTGTTGATGAGTTGGCACATACATGAGGTGTATAGTTGATGATGTTGGTACATATTGATGAGTCATATTTGATGAGTAGTTGACACATTATTGGTACATACTTGGTGCATGGTTGGATGCACTTGTTTATGGTACAAGTTGATTACAGGGTGTTTGGTACAGGTTGGTGCATAGTTGATGCACTTGTTTATGGTATAGGTTGATTACAGGTTTTCTAGTACAGGTTGGTGCATGGTTTATGCACTTGTTTATGGTACAGGTTGATTACAGGTTGATGCATGGTTCATATTTATTGGTACAGGTTTACAACGGTATATCTCATAGTGATAGTGTGACAATGGTTCCATCATTCTACTTCTACTTCCGGGCGGTTGGACAGTGAAAGGACAGGTGGTTGTAGCCACCTTCTGGTTGTAGCCGGAGAACATAGGGGGTTGTAGCCTCCTTTTGGTTTTATCCAGAGAATTTGGGAGCTGGATCTTCCCTTAGGTTGTATCCTAAGAAACTAGGGGGTTGGAGCCTCCTTACAGTTTTAGCTGGAAAACAAAGGAAGTTGGTGCTTCCAATGAACGTAATTCTTCAAGACATATAAGAAAAAACATTCTGTGGTTTTCTCCCGATTTGGGTTTCCACGTAAAACACTGGTGTACTGTGTATGTGTGTGTTTGTTCATTTGTTCATTGCTTATGTAATCTAAAATTATTGGATGATAATGCTTCATTGATATAACACTTGGATTATATGGTTAAAAAGAATTAAATTGCTCTATTACTGATTCACCCCCCCTCTCAGTAATCCAACAGGCCAAAGGTATTTAAAGGTCTTTAGTTGGGTTACAATTTTTTCTATGGAATCACTCAAGGCGGGTTGTTGAATAATTATAGTCAATTGAACACATTAAACCTTACATCTAATTTATTGACCCAAACTTTACCTAATTCTTCCAAACTGATCTCCCTACAAAGTCTAAACTTCTCAAAGAACACATTTTCTGGTAACTGATAGAACCTATATTGTCGTACATCAATAATATTAATTTTCTAGGAAACCTAAAGTTGTCTACAATTCTTTAACATAATTTATACCATAATAAATCATAACACTTATGAAGTTGTATCAGTTGCAACTCTAATAGAATTATATTATAAGAGATATCCCTTTAAGGTTTAGAAACCTTATGTCCTTGAGGTATTTTTGTGTCTCTAATAGTCGTTCAATGGGGCTTTCTCTAAGCTTGCAATATTGGAAAAATGGGTGTCTCTTTAACTCCATGAAAACATTTTTTGGGAAAAAGTCCAAATAGTTTGGCAAGTTATGGTATCTCAAAGAATTATCTATGTACAGGGACAATATCATTGGCCCATTACCATAAAGCCTTGGTAGTTTTTCTGATTTTAGTAACATAGAAGCACTAGATAATGGGTTCACTGGTACGATACTCCTATATATTTGTAAAGAGGTAAACTTTTTTCTTTCCTATTCTACAAAAGTTCATCACATGTGAGATTCTCAAATCATATGGGGATTGTTCGAACTTGAACAATTTCAATTAAGAAATAATATTCTAAGTGGTAGGCTACCACCCTGTCTCTAGAAATTACCCAATGCCACCATATTTAATTTGATCTTAACTAATTTTGAGGGTGAAATGAATCAATAAATCAGAAATGTAAAAAATTTGTTTTGATCATAAAAAACAATTAGTTCCTAGGAAGCTGGCATAAAGGAATCAGGTAGGCATTGTTGTTTGCTAGACTAGATGCAAGAAATAATGGCCTCTTTAGTAACATAACATGCTCTCTGGGTCTGTACCTTACACATTATATATCTATGATGCTCTCACTGAAATAAACCTTGCTAGAAATAAATTGAGAGATCTTGTTTCTTATTCATTGGAATCCACACAAGTCCTCAATTCTCTAAAACTCTCCAATAATTAATATATTGCCTAAGTTCCAAACAACCTTTCTTCGTTGAACCTAAATATGATTGATTTTTTCAATAATAAGTTTACATGGGCTATCTAAGTGAAACCGATTGACTTGGTACAAAACCATAATTGTTTTTGGAAACACTAGGCTACAGTATTGGAATTTGTGAAGGATCTCTACCTATCATTTTTATGATTTTAACTATATATTCAAATGTATTTGACCACATTTTTTATGTTTGTTGACGGGAAACTAAAATTTTAGATCATATTTGAGGGCCAAAATGCCCAACAATGGGAATTGAAAGTCTCATGGGCTCTAAAAAATTGATGGTTGTGGGAATTGAAAGTCTAAGGACTTATATTGGTACTACAAGTATCATGGAATTCAAAGTTAACTAACTTATTAACATACTCCCAACCAGAATGATGTGGCAAAGAAAAAAAAAAACTAATGTGGATAGGGAGTGAAGTATGCTCAAATCTAAATCATGTCAAATGTTTTTTAATTAAAAGAGGTACATACCAATTATATATTATTGACATAGTTCTAGCAAAAGGCTATCACACACATCATAATTGTAGAATCATGGAGGGGTAAGAAACCACGAGTTAGTCATTTTAGAGTGGTTGGGTTTAATGTCTATGTTCATGTTTTGAAAAAAGAACATATAATCTTGAGGACAATAGCAAGAAGTGTATTTTTATAGACTACATAGAAGATTTTAAGGCATAATGGCTCTTTGAATTGGAAGAGGAGATCATAATTGTTCACAAACATGATGTATTTGATGAAGACTATAGCTAGGATCATTCAAATCAATTTGATATTTTATGGCCAAGATTCTTTAGATCAAATTGATTTGTCATGCCCTTTTGAAGGTATAGATATTGTTTGAAGTGAAATAACACCACCAAAGCCTAAGAAAATTTTAAAGTGGTGTTTGCAAAACGTTGGTGGACTTAAAGCTTCAAGGGTTACCCAAAACCAATAAACCAATAATTAAAAAAGGGTTCAATATTTAGCTTCAAAGAAAGTAAACATTACATTGATGGTTATAGTCTTGAATTCTTAACAACTTGTTTCGTTGAAGATGTAACTAGAAAAAAAAGATGGGATAGAATGGTGCAAATGATACTACCAACCAACATGGGAGGATTTGTTTCTGTACCTACTTGTTAACATAGGAAGTCAAAATTTACAATTAGTTATTTTTAATCATCCGAGGTATGATCAAGTTATAAGTTTAATTAACAACTGTAGAATAGAGCTCAAGCACCATGTATGAGCCCGAGAATAGAGCTCAGAAGAGACTTTTGTAGAATTCTGAAGCAACCACCATTGTTCATATTGTTAACAATGTAGAGTTGGACATCCAACTAGCTGTTATATTTATTTCATTTTATTTTTAAATAAAATGTGGTATTTCATATTCTATGGGAAGTTGAACTTGTCAAATATCCTTTAATTATTTATCTATGTGTGTGTGTTCAACGAGAATAATAAAAGACAATGTGTTTTAAAGTTTATTGTATATTTTGTATTTGTTTATTTTGTATGTTATTGCATATTTCATATTCTTTTATATGGTATCAAAGCTTGTACATGCCTAATCTGGGAGATTCAATGAGTTTGAAAGTGTGTGTGGATGTATGAGAAAGGAGTGTTAATGTGGAAGAAAAATCCTACATAGGGATATTCCATTGTAGTAAGATAGCATGTAACATCACATAGATAACCATCACAAGCCAAAGATTTCCCACAAGGCATGAAACTGAAACCGTTGGTAGGGTAAAGTAAGGGAGAATGCTATCACATCAACTTGGGAACTTTCACTCCAAATCCAACTTTTGAATTGGAAAATCTTTCAATATGGATAATAAAAGATAGAATCATGGTCATGTTAATATCAAACAAAATATTCAATAGTAAATATGCCACTTTGATTTGGTTACTTGGCCATTTTATGAGAGATATGTAATTGTAGATGAGAAAGAATGAGTTTCCCTCATGGTATTGAGATAATTTGACCACTACAATGATAACGCACAATGAATTAAAAATACTTTAAATCTAGCTATTGATATACATTTTTTATTATTTTTTGGAAAAATTTAAACCCTAGTTGAGTTAAATAATAATGACTGAAATTTTCCATTTACATGAGTATATTCCCCTTATTTTCTATCAGCAAAACAACACTATATGAGGAAGGAAAAATCCACTCATACAAATAGAAAGAAAATGGTATCCACCACAAAATAGTTGGAAAACAAACTAAAGGCGATGTCAACGTCAGCTAAAGTTATGTAGTCATTATGCCTCAATCACAATGTGGGGGTGGCAAATGAGAGAAAAACGGATCCTAGGTAACAACTTGGGACATGGAAAACACCCTAGATCCTATAACTTCTCCAACAAAAGCTAGTTCCATGGTTAGTCCATTGGCTTATCCATGGTCAAAGCTCTTATATCCTCAGATCAATCTTCAATTTCTACAAAGTTTTATTTAAACTTCCCATCATTAACTGCCATAATATTGAGACCCACTGCATGGTCCTCCATAAGAAAAAAACATATGTGTTCTACTTAGGAGTTGATCTCCTTCTTTAGACTAATTTATGATCTGATATGCCTTTTATTTTAAGAATGAAATCAAAGCTGAGGAAAATATGTCAACTTCATTTTCTATGGTAGTATTGTAATGTTCAGAGTCCAATGGATTTGATATTTATAAAGGGATCTACACACCTATCAATGTTCAACTAAATCCATTTTAAAGTTTGAGGTAACCTATCACGGAAACCTCTTTTACCCACATCCATAGGTAGTGTGTAAACCTTTGGTGGAACCAATATCAAGCTTCTATATTTAACAACATATAGAATCAAGCCTCGAATGAAGATCAAAGGTTGTTGGTGTGATTTTGAGAATTTGTTCAAGGAAATAGAGAACATATATTCCTAATTGTCCCAACAATTTTTGACAGTGCTATGACTCCTAGGACATTCTAATACATTTTGCTACATGACTTGGAAAACGTGGTTATCAATGCAACTGTAGATAAATTATGAGTGTAGAAACAAGTACAACAATGAAGGAATAATTATAGACATCTTGGAATTTATAGACAATTTAAATAACTCTAGAAGAGCTATACTTCAAAGAACTATTATTAACCTACATATATAAAGTTCATGATGATCCCCCACAACCTACCTTTAAACCAACCCATATTATCCTAAAAGGATAGAAACTAAAAAGGCTTACATCTCCTTAGAAATTGACTTCCTAGGAGAACTCAAAAACTTATGTGTCAAGATTCCTCTCATCCATTCTCTTAAGAATGTTCCTATCTACAAAAAAATTCATCAAAGAAGAATGCATTAAGAATACAAGAAGAAATAGGAAAGGTTCTCCTACAGTCAATATGATAGGCCAACTAGCAGATCTTATGCTAGAAAAAATATTTGTCCCTAAGTACTTAGATCTAGGCAACCTTGTTGTAAATTTCGATATCAACAAGAACCTGATTCAAAATACCTTCATAGACCAAGGGGAATTGATCAATGTTATAAAAAAGGACACTATGCTTAGGCTAGACCTTCAAGAACTATTGAGATACATGCCTACTATACTCCAGCTAGCAGATAGATCCACTATAAATCTTGAAGAAGTCTTAGAGGGTGTAATGGTGTATCTTGATTCATGGGAGTATCCAATATATTTTATAGTTCTTCAATCCAAATCTAAGTTGAATGGGTACCTCCTCATTTTAGGAATACCTTGGCTAGCTACAACAAATGCATATATCATATGTAGGGTAGGAAATATGACCATCATAGATCGTCAATCCCAAAATAAACGTGTCCTCTACCCCCCTACTAAGCCACTTATTGAAACAAAAATGCATATGTGAGTAGGATAATAAGAAGGTGAGGAAATATATCCAAAAAAAATACACCCTCTCATTACCATAGAAATATCCTTGGCCATGAAAAACACATATGAGGACACTTTTATTTCAAATTACATGCAAAAGTTTTACTCTAGTTTTGTAAAAATTGAAGACTATAATGGCCAAGGGAATACAAAACAATCTAAAATTTCTATTGATTTAAAAGACGTTTCCTGGCAATATTTACTCACTACTAAGATTGACCAAGATTCAGTAAAAAAAAATGGAAATTTTCCCTTCTAAAACTCTGAAATCAACACTAATTTGATTGTTTCTAAAGAGCAACAATTGCTAATTGTCCTTAAAAATCACACAACAACATTTTCCCGAGATTACAAAGATGTGAAAGGAATTCATCCAAACATCTGTACACACCACATCTACATCAAGGATAAATTTACATCCATAAGTCAACCTCAAAGAAGAATGAACCTTGCATTGCAAGATATAGTTAACATAGAATTACAAAAACATTTTGATGCGGGTTTCATTTACCAAATATCTAATAGTGAATAGGTTTCACCCCTAGTTATAGTGCCCAAGAAGAGTGGAAAATTGAGGGTGTGTTTAGGTAGAAATTGTGTGGAAGTTTTTGAACATTCTCAACAACTTTGGCATCATCAATCATCAATGGTCTACCATAGATAATGGATTCACCTTAGATATCCCTCTAACAGCCTTAGAACTAGGTATTGATAGAAGCCACACCATCTGCAAGAAAGTTTATGAAGAGTGGTTGGGATGAAGGATGAGATATTCCTTGTTGAGACTAGTGTTGCTAGCATATAAGTACATGCAAATAGAGAGGGAGAGAAGGCTAGGTTAGTGCTCTATTTTTTTCCATGATAGAAAGAGTGGGCTACCAAATAGGTTTTCAATGCACTTGAATGAAGTCACATCTCTATTTTGTTGAGTAGTGAATCACAGTTGTCACCGCCTCATTCGAATCCCCTACATAATTAATTATCCTTAGTCAAATTCTCTGATGATGGCCTCGATGGCCTGTGTAATTCTCCATTCAAATAATCTATCTAATGGAGAACAAATAGCAAGAGTAACAAGCTCCATATATTTTCTTGTCATGGATGGGCATTGAATTGGAATGGTAATGGAGTCTTTTGGAGTATCGTTGATTGTGTGGTAACAATCAAAGCCCGATGAAGGACAAATATTGCCAATAGAGCCAATGGATAGAGGCGAGGGAAAGCCGTGATAACATTCCAAAAATAAGAATAGGAAGTATAGTAAGTACTAAGAATAGGGGGGAAGGGAGTGCTAGCCTAACAAAAATTAGCAAAGAAAGACAAAACTGTAGAAAAATTGGGAGCACCGCATTAAATTGTAGCAGAGTGTGAGAATTATTGATTCAAAATCAATATTGGATAGTTGACATCCAAGAAATCTAATCATAAGCCAACATAGGCAGAGAAAAAACTTAACAGAGCAAAGAACAACCTCAAACAAGGAGTCTGTATGCTATATTGAGCATAGGAGATAGCCTAGTTATTAAGAATGCAGGAAGGTTCCTTGTCTCTGACTATAGAAATATAGAGAACTCTGTCAAAAATTCAATTCCATAGAAGAAGTTAAGTTTAGTTGTAAGCATAGGTATGTCAAAATGTGTAACAATGTTTTTTCAAACAGTAATTCTTGGAAGACCAGAGCTCACAGATTTTATGCATACTTTGTTATTTGCAGATTTACTAATACATCCTTGGAGATTGATTCTTTGAGAGGGTTTCTACAATACAAAACTCATTGTGTACAATGTGATGATGTGATTTTCTAATTTCTGTATTTCACAATATTGAATACCTATTAAACTAGAAGTTATGCTTGCACACACATGACAGACATAAGCAATGTCAAATCTTATTTCCAATCTAGTCTCTTGCATATATGCATCAACAATCCTGGGGCAAGTAGGTTTGAGATATTTATGAAGCAAAACTCCAATACTATTTACTTTACCATCCTCCAATAGGATTTACTTTACCAACCTCCTCTTTATTAGGCTACATCCAACCATGCAAATGTCCTCGAATTGTTTAGTGTACAAATCTATTGCTCCTCATGCAATAAATGTAGCCATTTCATAGACAATACGCAAATTTCAAGCCTAATTATGTTTTGGTGCATTAGACCCTTCCAATCTATGTTACTTACCATCAACTGTATCTGAGGGGGTTGTTTCTAGCAGAAAAAACATCCCAAAACATAAACTACACCAAAACTATTCTAATTTCTTTTTTTGGAGAAGAACCCATTTCTAAGAAATGATCAACATTTGTATTGGTCATTTATTGTAGGTTTCTAGCCTGCAAGAAATGGCTGATAGAAAAGGCCCCAAAATAAATAAAAAGAAGAAAAGAAAAAAAGGCATGCTTAAGAAGGATCGTAAAAAGTAAATTTCTCATTAGGAAAAGAAAAAAACACTAAAGTTCCCTTTAAAAAACTAAAACCGCATCATTCGTGTCATTCTTGTACTGCAAAACAGAGTTGTAAATGCAAGGAGAAACCCTACACTTGGAACTTGGAGGTTGGAGCAGAGAATGTCACACAATTGCAGCCATGGACTCTAGAGGATTTCTTGAGGATTTTTACCTGCATTAGACCCTACAATATTTTGGACATGTTTGCACAAGGTTGGCTTTAAAGTCAGTTTTCTTTGTTGGGATTTTTAAGTTTCTACATGTGTATCATTTGAATTGTGAAATCAAATGTTATGGAAAGAATCCCAAGTACCCAATCATTAATATCACAAACCAAAAAAATCCCTACCAACCAAAGGAAAACTAATCTCCATTTAAAAGAATGCATGGATGCCAATATAGCTTTTGAAACTAGATAATAGACTGCTATATAGTCTACTCATTGATACAATTGACCAAGTGGGACAATAGGATCAAGGCATTGCATATGTTCTTATTGAGTTTCACGTGTCAAGTAGCATTTAGTTGCAATTGGCAAAAGGCAGCAAATCAAAATATGTGGCCATGTACATGGATCATAGAAGGTGTCCTTAGTAAAACGTTATCATGAAGTTCAAAGACTATCCATCATGTAGAGATAAGGGCACATGTCCCAAGATTGAAATATATCTAAGGTTGGGTTTGTTTTTGGGATCAATCCAAATTAGGATCCAAGGTAAATTTTTAAGCCTGAAGATACCTTGGGTTATATAGGAAGGCATGGGTATAGGTTTTATTCATTCATTTTTTCAGAGTAGGAAGTAATGGGTGAAGCATAGCTAAAAAATTTCTTGTTTTCAAGAATAGTAAACAATGTTGTGATTTGAATTTCAGATTTGTGTACTTGCTTCTACTTTCTCCAGTTTGATTTGTTTCAATTCCTAGTAAAAATCAACACAATTTTAACAGAAATTTCAGTTTATGTTTCCTTTCTAGGTAGCTTAGAAATCATACTAGAATTGTTACCATGTGCTGAAAATTTTTAACAATGTTTTCACTCTTGGTACAAGTGCAAGTTCGTGGTTGAGTAAAAAACAACATGGAACAACACTTTCATCTTCCAAAGCAGAGTATAAGGAAGCACTATTTCATCTCGGGAGGTGGTTTGGTTGAGAATACTTGTTGATTTGCAATTTGAAAAATTCAATCCTATTACACTTTGTTGATACCAATGTTACCAGAACCGAACCGGTCATTGAACCGGTCGACCCCAAAAACCGGAACCAAACCGGAACCAGAAAAAAAAACGAATAAAAAAACCGGTCACTAAAAATACATAAAATATTCAAATTTTTGAAAAAAAATACATATTTATGTGCATCCATGTGAATCCAAACCATTATACACAAATTTGAAAAGTTTCTCATATATATTCATGTGCATCCATGTGAATCCAATTCCGGAATCCAGATTCCAAACCATTATACACAATTTTGCAAAGTTTCTCATATATATTCATGTGCATCCATGTGAATCCAAACCATTATACACAAATTTGCAAAGTTTCTCATATATATATATAACAAGTAATAGTGTATAAAACCAAAATAGCACTAAGAGTAAGTGCACTCCATGAGTCCATAGTCATATGAATAGACGAATCAAAATACATCATCAAAAAGGCTCTAAATGGCCAAAAATAACTCTAGATAGTAGAGAGTAGATACTAGAGAGTCAGAGACTACTCAATCTAATCATTTGAATCTGCATACTGAAAGGAAGACTCAGAGGACTCATAGTTTGACTCAAAGTCAGACTCAGAGTCATCATTTACATTCTCAACATGAGTAGACTGAACAGGGGGATTCTGAGCATGGCTTGATTCCCCTGGTCCAGAAGGCAAAGATACAGGTGCAGCATCAGTGCACACATTCTCATGATGTGGATCGAGATCCAAATCCATCCAAGAAAGGTCTTCATGGTCAAAAGATGCTAGTTGATTCTCCACAACCCAATCTGATGAGGGATCAACATCATCCAAGAATGTGTTGTTGGATTCAGGGGTCTTTTTCATCAATTGGTTGAGCCTCAACCTAAGGTTATACTAAACAAAGACCATATCATTCAACCATTTTTTCTCTAAACGATTTCTCTTCTTGGTGTGTATATGCTCAAAAACACTCTAGTTGCATTCACACCTAGAAGCACTGCATGTCTGGCTCAATATACGAACTGCAAATTTATGCAATTTATGGCACTAACTACCAAATTGCTACCACCAATAAGCTGCATGTAAAGACAAAAGAGATTTAGCAAAGGATTTTGAAAGTTTGATTTAATTTTTTCCATAAATCATATAATTGAAAATTTGAAAGACTTTACAATTACGTACCTGGTGGATCTCTTGCTCTACTTCGAACAACCATAGTGATGCCAAAGGTACCAATACTCTCATTGAAATGCAAGAGTTTGTTGTGTATCTCATCTTGTTTGTTGGAATCAGGGACCATGCACTCAATGCATTTGTATAATCCTTATTTTACCTCCCCATCCGCTTCAAAATCTTTTGTGCAATGGTACCTTTCAAAGAGTTAAAACTTAAGAGTCAATGAGTTTGAACTTTGAAACATTAGCTAAAGTTTAAACATTTGCAAATTAAAATTTAATAATATCTCTTAAAAACTTTGAAATTACTTACTACTTACCTGTGATTCAAGTAATATCTTACAGCATGTTAAGGGCGATGGAGTTGTTTATTCCATCTTTCATCAATGATTCTCCATAAAGGAAGATACTTTTGCCTTTTACCTTGATATGCTTCCTTTATTGCCTCTTTTGCTTGATCCATGGCCTCACAAACAAAACCCATGGTTGGTTTATCACCATCCACCATTCTCAAGACATTCACAAGAGGTGCACTAAATAACACTATCTCCTCTGCCCTTTTCCAAAATGCTTTCTCATACTCTTTTTCAACAATTTCTTTTCCTTCGGCCTTCTTGCTCCATTGAGATGCATTCCACTCATCACAAAAGAACATCTTCCTCAGGTTGGCTTTTTGGTCAATCATGGATTTCAACGTAAGAAAATTTGTTGCAAAACGTGTGATAGCTGACCTGACAAGCTCTCCTCCATCAGTGTTTTTTCTCATAAGGTTCAAAACCCATGAGTGGTTGTAGATGTACCTTGTTATTCTTTTACCTTGTTCCACTGTTTTTTTCACCCATTCAATTTTCCCAATATCCTCAAGCATGAGGTCCAAACAATGGGCTGCACATGGAGTCCACCAAATGGTATGACGCTTCTCCTCTAACATCCTTCTAGCTGCAACATAATTTGTGGCATTATTTTTGATAACCTATACAACATTCTGCACCCCCACCTCCTCAACTACTTCATCCAAAAGACAAAATAGTAAATTTGCATCTTTCACTTGATTAGATGCATCCACTAATTTAAGGAACATGGTTCCTTTAGGGAAAGAAATAAGGAAGTTAAGAATGGTGCGGTCTCGTTGATCAGTCCATCCATCAGACATGATTGTGCACCATGTTTTAGACCATGACTCCTTGAAATCTGTGAGGTATTCCTTTACTCTTTCAACTTCATTTTTTAATAGATTCCCCCTAATATTCTCATAACCAGGTCCCTTGAAGCCCGATCCACATGAAGCTACAACATCTAATGTAGGTTGGTAATAAATAAACCTTGCAGCATTGAAAGGTATGTATGCATCATACCACCACCTAGAAATTCATTCCCAAGCAACCTCCCTTTCTATCTTCTTCCATTTGGCATCAATAATGGGTTGAGAACCAAGGGTAGTGCGGGGTAAAAAAAATGAGTCAAGGTTACCACGAGGCCTTTTGGATCCTGATG